>JAUPMF010062323.1:1882-14260 GCA_031471435.1 Stomphia didemon | reverse complement strand
GGCCATGGGGTAGGCCATGGGGTAGGCCATGGGGTAGGCCATGGGGTAGGCCATGGGGTAGGCCATGGGGTAGGCCATAGGGTTTATTGTAACCCTCCCGAATGCTTTAAAAGTCCTTATTTCTCAAGATATTTGCAAATTTGAATCGAAATATTGAACTAGCTACAGCAGTACAGTTGAATAATATTCGTAAACAAATTAATAATTTGTCACAAGGTCGAATCGGTTTAATGACCCAAGTCAGTTGAGAAATAGAATAATAGCGGGATATCCATCTTGAAGAGATTGTAGTTCTATTTGTTATTAGGAAAATACATTTTAAACTACAATACAGACTGTTCTTACTGATTCAAACACGATTTATAACAGATTGGAATATCTTACCAATGTCGGCAGTGTAGTGTTGAAATTATCACAGAGTTTGACACTTTTTTTTCCTTCAGTTCTTGCTGACTGTATTCCAGTAACACAACTTGATAAAGAAGAAAACTCCACACAATTTTACCCTCGTCAAAACTGAAGCAGGTTTCAATGCCATGTTTTGGCGGGAACACGCGCCAACATTTTCCCGCCTAATTTACAAGCACGCGCACGCGCAATGTCCTCATTTCGCAAGGTTGAACACAGGCAGCCCAAGCTCTGTTTCTGTGAACCGGAGGTCAACACATTTATATACAATAAAATAGCAAAAATCAAAGTAAAGAAAAAATCAGTAAAAGTTCAATACAAAAGTTTATTCAATAGTGTGTGTGTTACATTGAACTGCCATTTTTTTTCACATTTTTTGATTACTAGAGAGAAGTGAAAAAGCAATTACACAATAATATTCGAACATAAAATATATCCGTTCATTTCTGCTATAATCTATGCATCCTATCCGTTAATTACTATTATTTTATCTAATATATCTGTTATTAATAATGATCTTCCCTTGCTATAAAATAAATTTTTCTTTTGCACGTTGTATAATTCTCACTGTCATATATGGTACGATATATGGTAGTTTTAATAAATGTAGATGAAAAATATATCGATTGGGGTGTAATCGAACACGTAAAACCTTCATGCATACTTTCTTGAATTCTGTACAATCATTTTTAACATTACAATGATTTCCCCCCATTGTAACCCCAAAAACTCGAATAATTATATAAAACTACTTTTTGGCTTAATTTAAATTCTAATTTACTAAAATATTTATCTTTATCGATTGTTTAAAAAAATATTTACATCTACTTCTCTCGTCAGCTCTTTTACCTCTCGCTATTTTAGTAATCTTATTTATTACTATATTGCTCTAGTCTGAACTTGAGTCAATATCGATTTCTGCCTGGGAGAGAAAAGGCACCGTTTCGGTATTAATCGCACGGGCCATCAATTCAGGGCAAGGATTCATAATGTTCAAATCAATTCCCGAATCGGCCATAGTGTCCCGGATGTGGTCCTGAACCCCCGAAAAAAATAAAGGAACTTTTCGACTTCTTAAATCTTCTATGATCATCAACAAGGTTTGTGTAACTGTAAAGTCAATCTGGGTCACTATACTCATGTCGACAATTATTCCCTTTGGGGGTGGGTCTGAGCAAGACGTTTCTTGGATTTCTGATGTTACATACTCCATGCCGGCGTAGACTAAATCTCCATTGACTTTGATTACTGTATAATCTCTCTCAACTTTGATCAGCTTCGGCCATATTATGGGGTAAAGAAAGATCATGAGAGAGACAGCAATACCACACAGAATTCCGATCTCTATTTCGTAAAAACAGCCAAAGAATGTCACAAATAATGGCAGCAAATCGATCTTGTTGGACCTCCATATTTTCGGTATAATGCGGTACTCGACCATGGTGAGGACAGACGAGATGATGAGGGCGGCGAGCGACGCTTTTGGGATGTACTTAAAGAATGGTGTAAGAACTCCCAACGCTAGAAGCACAACCGCACCAGTAAAAAGACCTGTGGAAAAATGGTTTTCAATCAATCAATATTTTACCCAAAATTTAAAAAAAAAGAAAAAAAAAGAATGGAAAACCTTTTCAATGTTTTTTTATCGTAAAAATCAAAAGTTGGTATGAAATCTGAATAACAGCAATCCCGTCCTCTCCCCTACCAAATCTATATTGTCGACCTATCTGGCTAGTACAAATTATAGTACAAAGTTGGCAAGGTACAGACTTGACATGTGTTTCTCATTCAAGCCCTTGCTTAATACGCGGAACGACTTCACTGAGATCATCAACATCCGGAGCCGTATCACGAAATGTGCCGTGCAAAGGTTAGAGGACGTGGTCTTACGACATGGGCTGCATCCGTTTCAGTTGATACGGTCCTCTCCAAACGTGCAGAAATTATGTATATAATGGTCTCTTCAAATCAAAATCAAATCAAATCGCCTTTATTTTATTTCGAATTTAAGGTTGAGGGTGGTCACTGCCAGGGTTTTATTTTACATCCTCAGTGGTTCTTTTTACGTCCCCAATTTCAGAGACGGGACCGCCATTTTACGTAGTCTTCCGAGCCACGAAGCAACGAGAGTAAAGTATCTTGCAGGGATCGAACCCAAGGCCTGTCGACCCAGAATTCGACCCGATGACCACTCGACCATCACGTCTCTCTTCAGTATTATCCGTATTCTCAATTATTATTCTCTTATATCTCAGTATTCTCAATTCCAAATTTCCAGCATAAATTTTGTGAAATGCACACAAAATAACCTGTAACCCTTGAGAGAAGTTTGAAATCTCCTAATAAGGTAGAAACGGAAGCACCAAAATGATGATGAATGGAACGTGCATGAGTACACACACAATTTGTTCCATATTGTAAAGCGCCTTTGAAATTCATGAAAGGGCGCTATATAAATCCATTATCATTATCATTCAAAGCCGCACAATGCGCAAATATTTTCTTAGCTGCTTAGGAAATTATGATGACAGTTTTGTTCTCGGATTTCCAGGTATCCCAACGAGACTACGTGAGTGTAAAGTAACCCATCTTGGCACGAGTACAAGATGCGGCATTATACTGATTAATTTGTTCTGCAGATAACGCCAGTCCAGGTTTTCGAATGTCCAGATATTCCGTCAAATTCCTACTGTGCACATATTGATTTTAAAATACAGTAACTTCCTTGTATATGTATAATATATATTTTCAATTTGTATATTTGAAACAAACTGAACATTGTAAATAGTGCAAATAAACTTGAAACACCAACTTTGAAGAGCCGGGGTTCAGGGGTGTGAGCGGCACCATCTCAATTATGGCGAGTGAGCTGGTTTAGAGTTTTAAGTGCAAGGCGCACTATTTGTAAGTAATTCCTGTTTAAGTAATTTGAACAAAATATCCGTTTGCCCCAACTTTGAAGAGCCGGGGTTAAGAGGTCTAAGCGGCACCGACTCAATTATGGCGAGTGAGTTAGTTACGAGTTTTATTGAACAGAGCGAACTGTTTGTAAAAGTCCTGATGCTAATTTATAGACTAAATTTCACAATAAATGCCAAAGGAAGTTGAAGAAGGAGCATATACAAGTGTATGGCCGGAAACCTTAATCCTATAAAGCAATTAAACAACATCTTTGGTGTGTATTTCATAAAGTTTTCTGCGATCAAACTAACATTTCTGTAACCTGCGCGCAGCAAAATTAATTGCATTTCTCAGTTTAACGCTCGGCGATATAATTGAGTTTCTAAAAAAAGCTTCTTACATTCAGACCTATTTTTGACATGACCTTTTGGATTTTCGAGATGAAATTTTAGAATCGTTTCCACTTATCATTTTGGCTGAAGATCAATACGACACTTAACACCTAGAATTCTTTTTTCGCAACCTAATTTTCCAAAGTTTTTCGAAACTAATAGCTTGTACAGTACTGTGACAGTCAGTACAATTCTTGGATTAAATACCGATTTACAAAAACGATTTAAAACCGATTTATAAAACCAGGATGGCAAAACGTTTTGGAATGAGTGTAAAGTATGTAACTAAACTATTCAAGTTCATCTGGTTCAAAAATCAAACTTTTTTTTCCAGCCCCCCACAGCGTTTCATAACTGAGTCAGTTCCTTGATATCAGATCTTTTCCTCGTTTGTTTAATCCGGCCAGATTATAAGTGTGTTCTGTTTCACTTCAGGAAATCATTGGCAGAATCAAATCGATTTACAATGTGCCAAGTCGTATTAGACGCGCGTCTTTGAAAATGGGCCAATGGTGAATCTTAACCTGCGCAACAGTAATTCCTTGAGAGGGAGGGGGAGGGGGGGTTAGGATTATTTTTTTTACTCACCACCAGCCGGGGTAGCTACACCACTTTGCGCATTGACGGCCGTCCTCGAGAAACTGCCGGTAACGGGGTAGGACGAGACAAACGAGCCAAAGCAGTTAGCCAAACCAAGTGCGATCAGCTCTTGACTCGCATCAACGCGGTACTTGTTTTTTCGGGCGAAAGCTTTTGCTATGGCAATGCTTTCCAGAAACCCAATGAGAGGTACGATAGTCAGGCCTGGACCGAGCTTTGAGAGGACCTGCAGCGTGGACATAGTTTGGTTGCCCACAGTGATGGTCAGTGAAGGTGGCTATGAAAACAAAACACAGATGGAGTTTTAATGAGAGTTTTAGTATCCATAAGTGAAAGCTAAAAGCAATGACTTTTCAGAAGGCACAACACTTATTCTCATAATATACGCGAAACAACTCAAGCACATGGTAGGAGAAGAAGGACAGAAAGAACCTTTCCCTTAGTGGGTGGGGGAGGGAGGGGAACTGTCAGGGAACAACTATCGCTTTCCTCCCTGGCATTTATCAATGAGTTCCGGCATGTACGTTCACTCAAAAGGGTTGAAGGTTGCGGCGGACAAATTGATTTAGACCACGTACTTGGTACTTCAATTCTTCTGGCACCGTCACAAGACTAGGTTAAAGATTAAGTTCCTTTTCGTGTTTACGCTCTTGGAAATTCATAACATTTTGCGAACACCAAACGAGAAATATGTCATCAATCAGTGTTTTTTTCAAGCTAGTAGAGAAACCTTCGTTGGTTGTGGTTTCTCGAGACTTTCTGACGTTTTGATATACACTGTTCGACACGCTTTAACGCGTCAACTAACTTAGTGTCCAGTTTATTATTGTGTTGCAAAGGCTTTCCACGCAAAATTGTCTACACACAGCCGGAACAAGCGGTTGGTTAGCTGATGTTAACCTCTCCGGTGTAAACACTGCGATATTACTAAGAATCCCCGACAAAACCTGTTATGTTTACATAGTTTGGAGGAGGAAAGGGCAAGTGGGTGGTATGTGCTTCGACAAATAATTATCAGTTGTAAATTTGTTGTAAATTTCCAAGCACCAAATAAACTACAAATAAACAGTAGAAATTGTAATTAAACAAGTTTTTACCTGAATCGGAGGGAAACCGGGTTCAATGTGGTTGGTGAGAGAAAAGGTGTCATTAAATCCGTACCCGAAAAAAAAGATGACAACACACGAGGCAAGTAGGATGATAAGAATATTCCTTGCAATCGCGATGCTCCAACAAAATTTCTTTGCCAGCCACTTCCCTCTGTGCGTTTCTTGCTGACAATCTTTTACCCATTTTGTGCGACCGATTTTTCTCAGAATCAGCAGTATAACGATACATACGAGACCTAGAACGAGGTCCCCTGATTTAGTGTCACCCAAGTGTTTGAACGTGTAGTAAAATCGTTTTAAGAAAGGTCTTGGGATATCTCTCAATCCAAGTAAGTCTTTGATTTGTCCGATCGCGATGATGATGGCAGCGGACGACGTGAACCCGCTGACGACTGGGATGGAAATGAAGTTCACAACGAAACCAAGTTTCAATATTCCCATTAGCAACTGAATCAAACCGGAGAAGAGAGACAAAAGTACAACAAGTGCAGGGATTTCAGGGTGACCATAAGCTGAAACTATAAGTGACATGATAGCCGTCGGGCCTATAGTAATATCCTTGCTGGTGCCGAAAATACAATAAACAAAACAACCCATGAACGCAGAGTAGAGTCCGTACTGCGGAGGTAGTCCGGCTACTAGAGCGTACGCTAGTCCTTGAGGGACAACCATTAACCCGACGGTCAATCCAGCGATTATATCGTATTGTAAGGCATGGAGATTATATCGCGGAAGCCAGGCACTAATTGGGAATCTCTTGGTAGCGTATTCCTTGAAGATCTTCTTCACGCAGCGATCAGAAACACTTTCGATGCATTTTTGCTGCAATTCTACACGAGTCGATCGTGCAGCCATGCTGATCCAGTCTCTTCGTTCCACGGCTTCGTGTTTTCAGCCTTAACGGTGTCGTACTCTCGACATGAATGCATATATCTGCGACACACACTTTCTTCAAGCTCAAATATAGGATTTATTTTAGTTGAACAGGTTCTCCGAGAATCAACCAATGAAAACGCGAGCTACCTCATTAATATTCATACCTTAACAGTGACAAGAGGTTTGATCCAAGTGATAAACCAATGAGGAATATCGTCCCAAATAGATTTATTTTCACTCCAACGCGTAAAAAAATCACGACCGACTATAACTAAACATTCGGGACTTTGATTTTAAGGTGGTTTGCTTTCGATTATTTATTTTATAGTCTTTTAATGGTTTAAAATCAAAGCCAGCATTGTTTTGGTTCTTTTGTTTATAGGAGTGGTGCAGCTTTGTTTTTCTATTTAAAAGCAATTTGAAGTGTAGCATTTACATTTAAATATTACAAATACACCACACTACTGAAAATCTAGCTAATACGTCTAGTAGTTCTCCTCGAGTGACGTGTTTGACTCGGATTGAATATAAAATGGAGATGTCATTAAATTCCCAGAAACAAACGACTGTATCTAGGCAGCGAAAACTCCGGAGAGGATTTCAAACCTAGTGTTATATTTGTATATTTATTTGAGGTGTGCCGGAGCATAGCAAGAAATGAGTCATTCAAGCCAAGCTGCAAACGGCTGGACGATCAAAATAGTTCACTTTATAAATATTGAATGATCGGGGCTTCCTGTGGTTGGTCGATTGACGTCCGTGTTTAGAAAATACATGAAGTCATTCCTTCTTTCGCGTTTAAACATGCTACAACTTCATTAGCAAAGCAAATTTATCCAGACAAGTCATTATGGCAAGGAGTTCGAACCACTCTGTTTGCCTAATCAAATGAGATACCCGGTGTAAGATGAGTATGTTCATACTAAATGGGAATATCTTTTGGTATGTTCTCAGCGAGGAGTGAAAGTGGAAATTTGCAAAAAAAGGCTTCGGTTTTCAATTTTCAAACCAATAAAATTGTTAGATTTCTTATGAACTTTTGTTAACGAGAAATAGAAAGAATAATCTAGAACAAAGGTGGCAACATCAATTAGTACTGTAAATCAGGTGATCATCTTATCCTCCAACCGGAAAAGCAGATATTTTGGAAAAAGAACAGAAATCTGACAGCGCACTGGAAGCTTCATTCTAGCACATGATTTTAATCCTGCACGTAGACAAATACGCCTCGGAATAGCAGCATTACCGACGTATTATAAATAACAGTTAATACTGCAATTACGCGGAATTTCGATATGCTGGGAGTGCTTTCGCTCCTAAGGATAGTATTTCTAACGGCATGCGAAATTTGCCGCCTGAAACAAGCAAAGAGTTGTTGAAGAGGGCAGTTGATAGATTTGGTAGCGGAGCAATCGCAGAATACCCCGCAACTGTTGATCTTCATTTTCAGGACTCTTTATAGAACGAGAAATATAGCAATAGATTTCCTTGTTATGCAAAACCGTTGCGGCGGTTTCTGCAGTTTAGTTTTCACTTTCTTTGTCCAGTGATATTTGCTGAACAAAATTAAAAACTTTAAACAGACTTTTTAGAACACACACATTTTCTTAAAAGATTTAGTAGCTCTCGTTTGAACCACTAAAAGTCGTTAAAAAGAAGACGTGCATATATGTAAGACTTCCTCTCTTATAAAATAGGGTTCTTGATGATAGTCGGTTCTAATTTCATTGTAGTCATTCCGGAAACGACGTGAGCCCCAAGTAACGACGTGAATTATTACGCTCTTAGTCATTGAAATCCAAATCGAGGTCAATCAGGGTCAGTTCTGATGATGATCATTAGGAATGTGAGTTGTATGATGATTAAGAATGTGAGTTGTATATGTCAAGAGGGTGGTGACTGAGTTTTCACTATTACTTTCCCGATAGGTGAAATCACCTTCTTCTACAAAGCCTTCCCTACAAATTCAGAATTCTTGTTTGTTTGTTTGCTTACTTGATTATAGATTACTTATAGATTATTTGGGATGACAAGGTGAGATTCTTATGAATTGGTAACCCTGTGGGAGTTTCAGACACCAGTAACACATTTCTACTTTTTTTCAAGAAAGAGAAAAAAGGTAAGAGAATGGATGTACATGTATATTCTGTCAGCTACAGGGTGGATTTGTCCCCTCAAGTTTTTCTTCCAATCAACTACCAACCTCAAGTTCTCTTTTTGGTGTAACAAGTTTTCTAGAAATATGGGCATGTACTTCATTGAAGGACTACATATAAGTCTCTTCCAATACAAAATGCAGAGAACTACAGTGCTTATGGTAAAATACTATATGTGGTTCTACCATGAAGTATGTACCGTATACACATTTATTAATTATTTTAGAGCATCTTAATTTATGCAGTTGGAATTCCAAAACAGGATAGAAGATGCTTGTAAAATACTGAAGAAATAAAACATGCGTCCTCGTGCTGTGATGAAGTATGCGCCACACCCAATAAAATTGCGTGCTTTATCTTAGTTATTTTATGATATAAAATATTGATCTTAAATGAGAAATTCTTACCTTAAAGTTTGGTAGACCTTGATGCACAGGTAATGTAAGGGATAATACGTCTCCATGTCCTTTCCAGACAAATGCGAATGCCACCAGAGATGCCATCAGCACCACCACTGCATTCCTACCAGTACCACACAACCAGATTATCTTTCTTGCAACTCTTTGCTTCACAGAAACATCTTGGTTATCATCAGGCCATTGTGTTCTTCCCAAATGACGGAGGACCAATAATATTAAGATGCAACAACATCCAAGTACTACATCCCCAGATTTTGTTTGGCCAATGTTTTTGAATGTGTCATAAACACAGTGAAAGAAAGGTCTTCTAATGTTTGATAATCCTAACATCGATTTTACTTGCCCTACTGCTATAATTATAGCAGCTGATGAGGTAAATCCACTTATGACAGGAATACTTATGAAGCGCACAACAAAACCTAAACGGAATAAACCTAACGCAATTTGAATAAGTCCAGCAAAGAATGACATTGCCACTGCAAAACTTATATCCAGACTTTCACTCTGGTATATATGACAATATTGATTAACGATAAGTGACATGATAGCCGTTGGACCAATAGAAACATCCTTGCTTGTTCCAAAAACACAGTACAAAAAGCACCCCATGAACGCACAATACAACCCATAGACTGGCGCTAGACCAGCTATAGATGCATAAGCAATTCCTTGTGGTATCACCATTAAACCAACAGTAATACCAGCAATCATGTCACATTGAAGCTTGTGAACGTTATACTGTGGTAGCCATGTTGTTACTGGAAGGTATCTATTGACCACCCTGTTACATTTGCAATTCATTTTTGAAGTTTTCAAAGATGATTTTGAACCTAAAAGATGAACAGTTGGAAGCTCAACATTTCCCTTTACTGATCGTCGACTCGTCATACCACCTATAATAAAAGAACATTCGCAATCAACCCATGACATGTATTTAAACTCTACAGATAGTTATTAGCTAATAATTAATGTAAACTAGCAAATAATAATTATTGATAAACTACCATATGCTAGCAGATACCCAATGCAAGGCTATACTATAAATACTTCTTCATATTAACTATGCAATTTATTATAAAAAAATAAAACATTAATTTTTGGCAGTATTATACAAAATTTTCTCAAATTAACTCTAGTTCTCTCAGTAAATCAAATTAATGTACAATGCGGGTTTCCTGTGTCTTCAATGAATGACAAGGACCAGCTTGTCTTGACTTTTCCAAATATGTACTCAATTTTCATGGCATCCGATCTACACAGTTACATAAATACATCTCTATAATTGCACATCTAAGGTAATTCATGAATCCCTCAGTAACATAGTTGCTAAGATTTCATTTTCGGTTTCCGGCCGGTGTCGGCGTTGCCTGTATCTTTGAAAAATATTATACCGATATATTTGAGAACAAATTAGATACTCACTGTCATGTATTGATAGACCAAAACCTTTTTTCAAAATGACTAAAGTCCTTCTGCGCTGCCGTTAAATAATAGAGAAAGTTGTGAATGTCACGAGTTAGAATCACATACCGAACAACAAGGAACTCGCTACCTTGCGGAAGACTGATACCGAGTACAATAAAATGCCGAACCAGGGGTAGGGTGGAGGTACATAATACAAATACCGTATCATAAAACAAAAAAAAACTATGAAAAAGCTTCAAAATAGATATACAGTAAGATCTAAATAGATTGAAGAAAATAATTATTGTGTTGACTATATTAATAATTCTTTTAATTTGATATATGGATGCCTCAGCTAAGGCCAGAAGAAAAGCGCGCGAATTATCAGCGCGCGCGCCGCGTGCTCCCGCCATTTGACCATTCAATTGTTGTGCCGTCCGAGTCTCAGTTTGTGGGTGACTCAATTGCAAACATATATCTCTTAGATTTCTTTATCATTTCGCATTGAGATTAATATTAGCTATCGTTTAACAAAAATTTCGAAGAGCTAAGTGAGAATTTCACGAGAATAAGCATCAAATCAGACCAAAACGAGTTGAAATCTTGACAAGCAACTGTGTCATGACCCAACTTTATATTGATGATGTTCAAATCTCAATGCATCCAATGAGGTAGATATTCTCCAATATAAAGCATCCTATCCTCTATTATTTAATCATAAATAATTTAATATTAAATTCCAATAAACAAATGTAAACCATATCAAGTTTCGTAATTCAATAATAAACTTAATATAAAGCGAGATTGAAATAACTATAAACACTTGAAATGCCATATTTATTTGGCACCCTGTTCATTCTTATTAATTATATTTAATAGATATTAATAGCCTTACAAGTGCATTTATGATAATATCGTTTTACAACCTTGAGGTTCAATCTACAAGTGTCCAATCTAAGTGTAATGATAATGATAATGATGCTGATGATGATAATTGTTGTTATTATTATTATTATCATCATCATCATATTAGTATAAGTATTAAATTCTGATATTTATTATTGTTGTTATTATTATTATTACTAATAACTATCAGAAACACTTATATATAATACATATTTACATGTAGTCTCATTTTTTTAAATTTGTGATGAAGCCATGATCATCCACTAATGTATTCAATTATTAGCTATCAGTTATTGATAGCTCCTGTCATGAGGTCTGGTGAAGGGTTGATAATGCTCAAATCAATCCCTGAATTGGCCATGGTGTCCCTGATGTGGTCCTGAACTCCTGAGAAATACAAGGCAATGTGACGATTCTCTAAATCCTCAATAATCACCAACAAACTTTGTGTAACTGTAAAGTCAATTTGGGTCACTATATTCATGTCAACGATTACTCCCCTTGGGGGTGGGTCTGAGCACACTATATCTTGGATTTCTGAGGTAATATACTCCATGCCTGCATAGACTAGTTCCCCATTGACTTTGATAATTGTGTAATCTCTCTCAACCCTAATCAACTCTGGCCATATTATGGGATAAAGGAAGATCACAAGAGAGACACCAATACCACACAGAATTCCAACCTCAATTCTGTAAAAACAACCAAAGAAAGTAACAAATAATGGCACAAGCTCTATCTTGTTGGTCCTCCATATTTTCAGTGTGATGCGGTAATCTACCATGGTTAGAATGGCAGAGATAATAAGCGCAGCTAATGAAGCTTTTGGGATGTACTGAAAGTAGGGTGTAAGAGCACCCAATGCTAGAAGCACAACCGCTCCAGTGAACAGACCTGTGGGTTAAAAAAAATAGCATGAACAAAAAGTAAGGAAATATCGCTACTGCTGGTGTGGTTATTGTACTGGTATTTGCATGGTGTGCAAATGCTCTTTTCTTCAAAAGAATAACTTCTCAAAGTGCACAATACCCTGGCAGATGTATCAATGCAACATAAATTAAGTAGTGGAGAAAAATTTGCACTCACTTCCTGCTTGAGTAGTCACTCCACTTTGCGAGTGGACGGCTGTCCTAGAAAAACAGCCAGTGACTGGGAAGGATGACACAAACGAGCTGAGGAAGTTAGCTAAACCAAGAGCAATCAATTC
>JAUPMF010062100.1:0-14021 GCA_031471435.1 Stomphia didemon | reverse complement strand
CTTGCGCTTGTGCTTTTGCTCACTTGCGTTTGTGTCGCTTGCTTCAAAGTGTGAACGTCGCTTGCGCTTGGTTTACAAGCGGGCGGGGTTGCGTCCTTTGAGTAGCCGAGCCGCGCCGCTTTTATAAATAGAATAGCAGGCGAGAGGGGAACTACAGACAACTTGTAGACAACTAGTTTATGCATTTCTACTTTTCTACTCTACTTTATGTCAAGTTGTCTAGCCTGGTGGCTGGTTTTCTTTCCTCCCAACTGACTAACAATGGCGGCCAGGCGATATCAAGCGCATTGGAAATCCGTTTACAGATAACAATGGAGACATTGACAATAACCACCCCGCATACTTAGCAACGCTAATCCCACCATTCATTGTATCAGTCACTTGTATATAGATAGCTTTTAGTGGGGTCTCCAAATAAACGCTCGCAATCTTAAGCAGAGGATCCGTCCACTCCACACTGACAATCATTTATCAACCGATTAAGACAGTTCGGTGAATCGAAGACTTAACTGGCGCCAGGTTTAGATGTGAGCGATAGAATTCTGCACAATCCCGCGGAATAATCACCATCAAAAGCACTTGATGCTTCAAGATGTTTATTCTATCGTCTTGAGCGCCCACCAACGCTAGAATTTGAATTCAAATTCAAATTCAAATTAAAACTGATATTTGTGTTGTCATATTTTTTCCATTTTTCTTTTCTTTACTTTACTTTACTAAGATTTTATTTCAGTATTCTTTTTTAATTTTTTTTTCCATTTTTTTTCTCTTCATTCACTTTCTATTTGATTTTAATTTTTTATAGTGTTTTATTTTTCATTCTTTTTTCCATTTTTCTTTCCTTTCACTACCCATTTGATTTGATATTTTATTTTGGAAAAAAGACCATATTTTCCACCTTGTTTTCCACTTGCTTCTCATTCATATTAGTATTAAATGATTTTATTCTACTCATTCTCAAGTTTTTATTTCAAATTAAATCTCAAATTGTTGATAAACGCGATAATTACTCGAACCTGTGTCTGTTTTTCTGAAACTTTTTTAGCCATTGACTTTTACGTATTTTTTTTTGCACTAATTTTTCTTATTTTCATTCTCAATTAATAGGCTTGTTTATAATCAGATGTCATTAATCATTCATGTACTTAACCTGAAAACCCCAAGCAAACATCACGTTCTCCGTATAAACAGCCAGTTTGAAGTCTTTTAATTTTCTCTAGAAAAGAAAAATAGTCACAAAAACACAACACTAACTAAATCTTTTTCAAATTAAAAAAAAAAATTAAGAAATTTTCCAGAATTTTCCAAACAAATTTGCTATTTATTTTAGCGCTGAAAAAGCTGTATTATTCTTAATCAACTTAATTTCTGTCCACCATCTGTTGGTCACTTTGAGTTTGCCTCAGTGGTCGGCATGTTCAAGGTTTAGAAGCCGACTGTGACTTACGCTAATAGTCTGACGTCTGTCCCTGCGGGTCGTTCGATATTCGGTGTATGAGCTATTGTCTACTTTGCCTGTGGTGGTCAAAGAGGGGAAAAATGAGTAGATAATTGATGGCGTTCCAATCAATAATATTTTTTATACTTGCGAATTAAATAACACTTTTAATTGTCAGTTAAAAAGGTGCAGATGAATTATGTGGCGGTTCTACGCTTTAATCATATTAGAGGAGGGGAGTAAATTGTGTTTTTCAGCAAATGGAAGAGATGGAATAAGCCTCACAGCTGAGGCTCAATATAAACGGTGGATTCGGAGCCAAAACATTCGTCGGTAAATACACATCGAGTGTTGATGGCGTCGGGTAAACACACGTGTTGATATAAAGTGGTTCCTGTCAAGATAAACGATGAAAAGAGAAATACGAACTTGACTAATTAGCTGAACCATCGGCCATCGTATTAAGCAGAGAGCTCATTCGCAAATTGCTTAGTCATTTATTATCGTTGAGTGATTTGCGTAAAAACAAATAAGGGAAAAGAAAACGTTAACATTTTCAGGAGATTTTTTCCTAACTTTATATAATTTCATGTCATATTATTTCTCTGTGTCTTCATAGCACTCAGTCAGTCACGCTCTAGTTTATTTGCTTTTTATAAGTGTTTACGCACAACGGTTATGCACAGTTCAACGACTAGGAAAGACTACAGCGAGAAAGACAGCTGCACTAACACCAAACAGAACATGGTGCGCATCATTCTCGTACCCAGAACCTCGTCGGTTTTGGGGATGGGTACGAGAATGGGTGCGCATGCGCATTAACACTAAACAGAACATGGTGCGCATCATTCTCATACCCAGAACCTCGTCGGTTTTGGGGATGGGTACGAGAATGGGTGCGCATGCGCATTAACACTAAACATAACATGGTGCGCATCATTCTCGTACCCAGAACCTCGTCGGTTTTGGGGATGGGTACGAGAATGGGTGCGCATGCGCACTAACACCAAACAGAACATGGTGCGCATCATTCTCGTACCCAGAACCTCGTCGGTTTTGGGGATGGGTACGAGAATGGGTGCGCATGCGTATTAACCCCAAACAGAACATGGTGCGCATCATTCTCGTACCCAGAACCTCGTCGGTTTTGGGGATGGGTGCGCATGGTGCATTAACACCAAACAGAACATGGTGCGCATGCGCATTAACATAGAACTCATGGTACGCATGCGCATTAACACCAAACAGAACATGGTGCGCATTATTCTCGTACTCAGAACCTCGTCGGTTTTGGGGATGGGTGCGCATGTGCATTAACACCAAACAGAGCATGGTGCGCAGCGCATTAACATAGAACTCATGGTGCGCATGCCATTAACACCAACATAATATGGTGAGCAGTGAAGTAACATCTATAGATAGGCATGCGCTTTCTTCTTATAAACACATCTTTATTTAACGTCTCTATAATCATACGAAATAAGTCATCGTTCAAACTATAGCGTCATTATAATAACACACATAGTACACTATAGTAATTCACACACCGTTTGTTTATGACATGATAGCAGTTCATCAGTCTCTATAGACTCCGTACATCAGTCTCTATAGACGCCATACATCAGAGCCACAGCATAGAAATCTCCTCTCCTAACAGACGACGACGCAAAATTGTCATACTTTTCATTCCACAAACACCGACTAGTGACTCTCATCTCCTGACCACAATCCGACCCAAAGTACACGACACAGACGAGCTTATAGCGATCATAGTTGAGCCATTTGACTTTTTGTTTGATATCCTCGCTGACAGTAACACTGAGAGCTCTGCACTTTGCTGCCTCGTATTGTTCCATTCCCTCGAGCGCTTCCTCCAAAGAGTTGTCCATAATCTTCTTCACAACATGAGGAGAAAACTTCTTGTCGTCCTCGGGCTCGATTATGTACGTTGGTTGAAGTTTCCTCTGGCTCATTTCTCTAACTTTTGGCGATTGAAACTCTACCATCTCATTCGTGTACTTTGGCCCAAACTTTGTTGAAAGTTTTCTTGGGGATGTGTGGAAATACGGGTTAGACATAGAGGGCTTTCGTTTGTCTGTCTTCTGTGAGTTGCCGTCTGCTGAAGTCATCGAGGAGCTTCTGATTCTATCTGTAACGACTCCATGGGTAGACGAAGACTTGCGAGACCTTGGTGCTTCGGGCTCGGCCGCTGGCGTACTGAGCACTACTTGCGGGGTTTCCATGATGAAGTTTGAATCTACACACGAATCACTGAATGTTTGTGGTCTCTGAGATGTCTGAACACTGCAACAATGCTGTCTTCAGTAAAGAATATGGTGATTACTGGAGAGCATTCCTGGGTTTCTAAGTCTTGTTGTGTCTTATTCCTTGTTATTTTCTGTTGTTTTTGGCTTAAGCCAAGCAAAGTTCTGAACGTCTTTGTTGTATAAGTTCCAAACTTCACACAAAGTCAAGTTAAAGTTACGTTGCCATGGGAATATTTGGTATACAAACTTCACTTTATAATCTGTTTGCCAAGAAATGTTTACAAAACGAAATTATGCAGAAATATGACCAACTAGAGTAGTGTCCTGAGAATTCTTTTCCATGCAGAGTTGGTACAGATGATTGACAAAGAAAGTCGATTTTAGTTTAGAAAAAAAGCAAGCACATTCGGGCATGTAATTTGTAAACTTTGAAACTTGAACATTGTTTGTCAGTATATTTTATTTCAGCTTTTTGTACGCGACCTTTTCTCGGTTTGTTTGTGTTTGATTTTCTCGGCATTGATCGACAAATCGCATTTGTAAAATCAAATTAACAAAGTTCTGTTAATCTTTCTTTTCATTACAAGACAACAGACTACAGTTCAATGAAGCCATATTTCCAGCCCTTAATTAGAATAACTTGAAACCAAACAATTCGACAACTACTTTTTTTAATCGATTTTAAATACTCATTGACAAAGAAAAGTATACATGAATAGACCACATATGACGTACCAACCGACAGCGAACATTTGACCGCTGACAAATACACGTACATCCGGTTTGAACGCACCATAACGGCATCTCTGACATTTCCAAATTAAACATTTGATGGATTTTTTTTATTTCATCTTCGACGTTTGACCAAAAAGTAGTTAAAGGGGGACTCAAACCTCAAATATGATGTACTCTCGATAATTTTGAATAATAAATAAAAATGTTTTGGGTAGTAAAACTTGCCTATTCAAATTATTTTTATGAGAAAAGCTATTCGAAAGTCCCGGTTTTGGCCGCCATCTTGAATTTTTTTATCTTCGATCATTTAGTTAAACTTTTCACGCCAAGAATGGCGTTTCTTTATACTGTTCGTTCAGGGAGGTGGTTCGTTGTACCCTTCGTCTCAAGCTTCATCATTGTCTTTGAATGGATATTGTAACGTCATGGTTCAGTTGTATACATGTCAAAACTTTTTCTAGCTTTGTATTTCCGAACAAAGGCCCGGTAAAATTTGTTTTGTTTTTTCCATTACTTTAATCTCAGGTTTCCTTTTTATGAGGCTAATTATTGTAAGTACGTGTGATTTCTGTGTAGTTAAGTACATGTGTTTTCCTAAACGAGTTGTAGAACCGTATCCAATCAGTTTGAACAACAAATCAGCACAGATAGGATAACTAACCTCTCTAAGAGCGCAACCGTTTCAACGTCTTCTCAAGAATTCTCCTAGGAATCGCAAGGCTTTTGCAAGATGTCTATTGTACAGAAAAAAGGAGCTTCCATATCGGCAAAGACTCCCAAAAAATCCGGTTTTCTGAACCTGAAAGAAAACCAATTCCCAAACTTAAAGCAAGATCTCGGCGACTTGAAAGAGAAGGACGATTCCTCAGATTCAAATAGTGAAATGCCTACAGTGGGTAAACGACTTTACTACGAGAACACATACAAGTCAATTCCCGATATTTCATTCCCAGTGAAAGACATTGAGCAAATCATCAATCGCGTCTTCGTAGAAAACTTACGCGACGAGAAATACGAGAACAGTAAAAGCCGTGAGCTCTCTAAGAGCATCTCCAACATTATCAAAGACCGAGTGAGAGACTTGAAGATTCCCAGGTATAAAGTAGTTGTGATAGTTCATGTTGGCGAGAATCTGGGCCAAGATGTGCGTATTGTGAGCCAATGTTTGTGGAGAGGAGAGTTCGATAGATTTGCTACAGCAAGCTTTCGTAGCTCCTTTTTGTTTGCTCAAGGAACTGTCTTTGGGATCTACTTCGAATAGTTTTCAATATACATTGAGAACGAAATGGAAATCCGTGATAAAGTTTTTCCGGTTCAAGGAATTGTGTCTATGATTGTGAGCAACTAGTATGCTAGAAGACCTACTGAGAAGAGCACTCCAAATTCAGTTTATTTATCGCGAAAATAGTGAAGATAGTTCTGAAAAAGGAAAAAAAGGAGTGTTCGCATGGTTTGACCCCGAACAAGATAGACAATGTTAACACTAAATATAAGAAAAGTTACCTCAATCTTAACAGTTATGGCAAATTCAAATCTTAATTCGGATCTTAATTGCCCAATTGCCGCATCCTCATTAATTTACCTCTCAGTTCTTGCAAAAAATGGAGTTAAGTCTTTCTTAAAAATTCAGTAATACTTGTCAAATAAATGCATTTTTTCAAGTGAAAGTACTTCTAGATACGGATGAGACAGGTCGCAATCTTCTCGCTGGCGCAGAGGAATATCGAACTGAACTGTCCATATTATTCCTCCGTAAAAATGTGAGTTTATTCATCGCTATCGATGCCATTCCAATCCTTGCGAACCGTTTGAGCGCATCTCTGCCCAGTGAGGTGTGAGACTTGCGTGGTCTAACAGGTATGACCGGTTCGGGCTGACGAGCCTCTCGGCGGTATGACGACGACAGTTGGGCTTCGAGACTGCAGAAAAGAAATGGAAGTTGGTCTTGAATGAAGGATGGTTTTCGTTTGGAATGCTGGTCATGGTGAGGTGCGGTTAGCTCCTGTCGTCTGGCTTGGAATACCTGAGCTCTCTGAGACGCCGAAAGATTGCTGGTTGCTTCCCTTGTATCTCTTGAATCAGGTGTAACAGGGACAGGCAGAGTAGCTTTACCACTGTTATTACAGGGACTGATTTGATTGACTCTGGGTTTGTTCTGTTGATAGGCCAATGAGTTGTATGTTTGTACGGGAAACGTAGCATCATTCATTTGCTTCTTGTCTACAAATGATGTGCAGTGAATTTTCTGGACGTTTGGGACTAACCTTTCTCTTCTCCCCTGCCGATCCTCTCCCGCTTTTCCCGTGTCACTTTGACAAAGATACCGTTTGCCTTGGCTCATGGATTGTTCTTTTTCTCCAGTAGTTTGGTTATGCGGAGAAATGTCGTCATTCTGTCTGCTTCTTGATATTCGTGTGTTACAAGAATCGTTACCACCATCTTTGTATGATGGATTTGGGCCTTCATATTTTCTACTTTTCCCAGATTCTGTCAGCAAATCGTGCAGGGGTTTGGGCGTAACAAATTCGCTCCATTCCGCCGCAGTCATTTTCATTTTTAAATCTCTCGCATATGGAGAAAACTTTCGATTTTTTAAAAGGAAATCCGTGCACTCTTGATGCCCTGCTTTAGCAGCCAATATTAGAGGCGTTTCTCCTTCGTGATTAGCTTGATCAATTCCATCAACACGCCGACTTGCGAATTCTGATACAATCGCTTTTGTCGTGTTTAGATCTCCAGTCTGGATTGAATGAAGAAGTGCGGAGTTTCCATCGAGGTCCGTAGCACGAAGATCCAAATCTCTTTCCTTCAGAAGTAGTTTCACAATGTCTAGTCGCCTCTTGATGCAAGCGAGCATCAGCACCGTACGACCTTCACTGTCACTCCCAATTGTCGAAGCATTGTGTTTAAGAAGCCATTTTACAATGTGAAAGGACTTCCTCTCGTCTTTAACTAAGCATGCAGCCATGCACGCCGTTCGGTGATTGTTCTTGTCATTAACGTTGTAACCTAACTCGACTAGGAGCTTCGCTTGCTTGTAGCGACCTTGTTCAATCGCCGTCACTAGAACAGGCATGGTTACCGCTACTAGTAGTCACTGGTTGTGTGTTTGTCGTTTTTCCCGCCACAGAAAACCCATCTGATTAACGCGCACCTGCTGGGCACAATTTAGTTAAACCAGCGCCAATAAACTATTATCATCGAAACGAATACTTGTTTTCTTTTCCGTAAAATTAGACCATGATTAGGGAAAATGGTGGACTCGCGTACAAAGGCGAAGCAAGCCTGTTGTTGTACATCCCGGCATGCGGTATGGCTGAGATCCGGCCCGGGTCACGGCGAGTTAGTGTGTGTGGGGAATATGAATGCAGTGCAAAGAAATTCAACCCCAGCATGACGTCGAAACAAGGTATATACCCAGCACGTCTATCAGGAAGCAGTGAGTGTGTTGAGCTTGTTTACCATGCAAGAGCGTGCTGTTATTTATAGTCAGGGCGCCCTTTTCAAACACGATCACTCCACATACAAATTGACGTACAAATGTCAAATTTGTTCAGTTTTTTGTTAAGTTAACAGTGTGTATATCAAAATGGTTTTCAGTGTACAGGAAAAGGTGATTCACCGACCCAACATGCACTCTGTTCCCAGTCACAGCCGTATACCCAGCATGCACTATGTTCCCAGTCATAGCCGTATCCAGCATGCACTCTGTACCTAGTCACATCAGGACAGCTGTACCCAACATGCACTTTGTTCCCAGTCACAGTCGTACCCATCATGCACTCTGTTCCCAGTCAGCTACCATTTTCTCTCACACCATTTTCTATTTCTATCATTTCTGTGTTTTAAAATACATGGTCTTCCGTTCTTCTCAGAGCTGGTCAGCCTGGCCTACCACTTGATGTCAATATATCAGTTGAACGGCTGATATCGTTGATAAAAATATTTATCAGCAAGCCGTGTTTGTTAGCGGTACATGAAATACTATAACCTCCGCTTGCAAATCAACGCACACTGAATATGTATTTGTTGTTTCGATATCGGGACCTGAAACAACAGATATTATCAAACTCCAGTGAGCAGAGCGTAGATACCTCACTGTGCCCCATCGCACACGACCTTTAGTCCTCACCATTCTCTACGCCAATCACATTCTCGTATTAGACAATATATTGACTTGGATGTCTTATATGTTTATAAACTGCGCTATTTAAGTACCATTTGACATATATTAGACCGCTATTGAGAGTGCCTATTGACTTTGTCTGTTGACTTTGTCTGCGCTGGGAGGTCAGCTTTAGGGTTGACCACTTAGTTCTCTAACGAGATAACTTAACAGATTATTTCCCTAATTAGGTTCTTGTCTTTAGGTTCAATACCCACTGAAAACATTACGTATATCTTGGTATTCGTATCTGTTCTTTCACTCATTCGAAGATCGTTGCAAAAACGACACCCGATGCGAATAGCGTTTCGTTTTTATACGTTGCCAGTGCAAAGTAGTCCACACTAGGCGCCCATAAACTTTGTGCTGCCATTTCAATCCCATGGTCTCGTATCGCTCCAATAAAAACTACAACCGTGATCTTATACTCAACTTTGTTCAAAGATTTCACTTTTTTCTCGATCATTTGACTTATAACTCGACTTTTCTCGCCACATTCCTTGTGATTGTAGACCAGATTTGCGAGCTGGGTTTTCAGAATGTCTGTGATTACTTCTCTGACTTGGTAACACCGTAATGCCATTTGTTTCCTGAAGTCTTTAACCGCGAGTAGCTTGTTGGTGGAGTTTTGACGAGATACGGCTGAATCGCTGCTTCGTCTTGACTTGTTCACTTCTTCTTCACCATTCGTGGCCTGTGAATTCACGGCCATACCATCTTCATCGCCATGACTTGTTCCCAGGCAAGGCGACAGCACAGACAACACGACGTCTTTCTCTTGTTCAAATTCTGGTTTCTCTTCTTGTGGATTCTTTTCCTCCGTTGTTTTTTCACTGGCTTTCAAGTCTAGTAAGACGTTAGATAAGCGTGCTGCAGATATGAGTTCGGTAGCTGCATGTGCAGTGAACGCTCGTCTTTGTAGCTTAGGTCGGGTAAATACACCACTGGCTTTCCCGATGGCAGCAGAAAAAGGGTTTGTTTTCTCGCTCTTCTCGCTCATGATTCTTCAATCTTCCGTTGTCATTACAGCTAACACAGTCTCTCTCTTCTCTCTGATATTTTCGCCGTCTGTTATTGTACCTATGGATTATTGTACTCCAATTGTATCCCTCAATCATCGGCTAATGCTTTTGCGGGGTCATAAGTATTTTTGATCATGGATAAGTGCTGTATTGAAATGATAATATCGTGTCTGCGCATGGCTCGTCTCAGCACCATTTGACCGACTGTCTTACGCAGCTCAAATTCGCTGGAACTTGGCACATATACTTTGAAAATTCCGTGGATTTTATTCAAGTATTTCTATCGGAAATTCGGCTCAAAAGCCTCCACACATCAAGACAAACAACTGGGCTACCTGTGGTGTCAGTTTCCTGGCTTTTTTCAATGCTGTCGTTTTGAATATGTACATAAGGCAGTCATCCTGCTAAAGTAGGGTCGTTGTGGAGCTCAAAATAGAACCAGTCATAGGTTGCCTATT
This sequence comes from Stomphia didemon, assembly GCA_031471435.1. Taxonomy (NCBI): domain Eukaryota; kingdom Metazoa; phylum Cnidaria; class Anthozoa; order Actiniaria; family Actinostolidae; genus Stomphia; species Stomphia didemon. The sequence continues at coordinate 3,936 of JAUPMF010062100.1, read as the reverse complement.
GGTGCCATGATTCTGCGGGTCGTCCTTTGATAAGAGACAAATGTGGCCCTGCTAGCAATTGATTAATTACGCTTGACATTATCCCTAATCAATCCAGGTTGAGAGAAGAGTGAGCAAAACAACTGAATTACGCTGGCTCTTCAGCGCATGTGCATTACAGCGCTATTTTCTCTTGGACTTCACAATTAAATAAAAAGAAAAATAATCGAAAGGAAAAAGGGACGATACTTCCAGACACTGTATATAGGCTGAAACGTCGTATCGGTTTACAAGTAGGCTTACAACAGTCCTTTGCTATCCTTAGTAGTCCACAGGTCATTAATGAGATATTCCGAAGGAACGAGGGAGAAGTTAGTCGTCCCCTAAACCATAGAAGATTAACCCCTTACTCTATCCACTTTCAACCGAAAATGATGAGACGGCCTTACGAGTTTTATTTTATTCTCAACTGATTTTATTGGAGATTATGAAAGTAATATTATAAAATAACTAGTATATAACAAGCGCTGTAAGTTTGTTGAAAGCAAAAAACTGTTTTCCACAGAGCATAGAAACATGGAAAAGTGTTTTTTTTCTCGGTTTTTACCCCGCGACGCAACCCCGCTGACAATCCAGTGAGCCCACGCTTGGCTCCGTTTTTTTTACCCACAATATTGATTGTTGTGTAAATGTCGATCACTCAGGTTAATCAATACATTTTCTCTTTGGTTTATTGGTCGAAGATCGCGATAATGGCTCCTCACAGTCAGAGCAATCTAATAACTTTGTTTGAATAATAATTGTGATACCAAAACCAATTACATTACACTCCTATTGTCCAGTATTTAATATACGCTTGACAACGGTTCAATCTATGTTGTTAATTAGATTTTTTAACCGGTCTTTTCGGTCAGAAAATTAAAGATATATGAACAATGAGGAAGCGAATTTTACTTGTCTATATTGTTTTATTCCTTCAAAACCCCAAACACCGTAGCTACGGCAAACAATGAACAGTTCCTAAACGTTGCCGTCGCAAAATTGTCCTTAATATCGTTCCATATAAACCGACTTGCCATTAATAATCCTTGTCCGCTGCAAGATCCCAACGAAACATGGCAGATAATCCGATACCGCGCCATTCCAAGCTCCTTTACTTTGCGCTTCAAATCCTCGGAAATCTCCAAGCACAAGATTTTGCACGATTCAGCGCTATATCTCTCGTTTGCCAGCCTCATTTCAAGAGCTTGGTCCATTAGCTGTTGGATCTCGTGTACGTAGAATAAATCTTCTTGACGGGGATTTTTGACAAGTGGAAAGTGATTCTCTTCGTCTTGTATCGAGATTTTATTCCCAGTTTCTTGGCGTTCTTCGGATCCCATTTTCCCGTGTTTTCGTCCACCCTTCGATTCGAGCTCGGTTCTTCCTCTTCCCTCGCTCCTAAGGCTCCGGTGAAAAGTGGTGGCTTGTTGTTGGCGCAGTTGCCTGTCGTTTTCTCGGCTATACATCGAAGTACCGGGCCACGATAATCAGTTTTCGCTGTTTTACACTGTGAAAAATCTCCCTCTCTTTGGTAGCGTAGAGCAGAGCCAGTACAATAATAGCGTGACGAGCTTGCGTACGTATGATAAATTATGAAAAATATCCACAGGCTTTTTAGTAAAAGTGTTAGCTTTGCGTCAAGAAAAACCACTGCTGTTATAAATAAGTCGCGTTGTACGGAAATCTAATACAATAAACAGCTGTTCTAGTAGAGTACCGTTGTCATGTCAACCATTTGTTTGGATTGACAGGAAGGAGCGGGCGATGTGACATGAGATCAAGTGATCATCAGATAAAGCTGGAATAATATTGTACAATGAAAGTAAACTTAAAGTAATGTGATGAATTATTCATTGGTAATTATGTCGAGTATTCTTATTTCAGCGCAAAATTAATGTTTGTACAAATGGATTCGACCGTGTTTGACTGATCTCTTTGACCAAGCTCACCTATTATATCGGTAAATATGTTTAGTAGTTTGCAATTATTAAACACAACTGCTTAGTGTTCTTGTTGGTCGAAATAGCTGCTCATATTCCGACCATACCACCTGTGTATACCGATTCCACCACCTGTATATACTAACCCTACCACTGTATATATCGACCATATCACCTGTATAAATCAACCTTACCACTGTATATACCGACTATATCACCTGTATATACCGACCATACCACCTGTATATACCGACAATACCACTTGTGTATACCGACTTCACCACAGGCAACCCGAACTCTGTTTTTGAAAGTCAAATTTTATATTAAAAAAAAAGAACTTTATACATACCGACCGAAAAACAAAAATTGGAAATAAACAGTAAACGCCTTTCTGTGACTTCTAAACTAGATAAGAAAAAACTATTGAATAAACCTTTTTTATTACACTTTCATGGATGTTTTTATTATTTCCGTTTTCGCTGTTTTTCTGTATAAAAATTTTTGCCATTTTGTCAAATTTGTAGAAACTGATCAGTCACTTTACTTTCTTCAAAGTGTTTGGTCACCCTGTGTTTTCATTCATAACCAGGCTCTCGCGGCCAAAAAAGTCCCAATACCCAGCATTCTTTTCAAGCCCTTCGCGCATGTGCAGAACAAATAATGAATCACTCGAGGTGAATGTAAAACTGATGACATTTCTTCCTAAAATACCTCGAAATCTAAAGATTAAAGACTGTTGACGCCGCCACCACCAAACCAGGATAACCAGAGACTATACCACCAACAGCCAAGATGTTTATTACATTCAAAACGCTCCAACAGCAGACATTCAAGCTCGAATACGATGAAACTATGTTGGTACGTTTGGAAGATGTGTTGAGTCATGATTACAATTATTTCCTTTTTGTAAGCCTAGAATTATCTGTTTTCTCTGTTCTATCTATCTATAAGCACTTATATGTCCATGAAGAGAGTCTAGGCTATGGTTGTGATGTTGGTTCTCTGTAATGTCGGTTGTGGGTTGTTTCTTGTTGGTACTGGCTGATCAGGAATTTGATTTTCTACGTTACGTTTCCCATGTTTTCTAATCTAAAATCAACCCAGTTCTGTATATATTTAGTACTGGTACATCTGACAAAGGTCGTCTTTAGTTAGACATATTACATTAACTATTAGATTTGATCATGTATACTGCACTATCCACAGACCTTTGATGTTCTATCATGATCACAGTGACTTTGATTAAATAGGGTTTTCTCCCTACCCTTGTATAAGGAAATTGAAGATACTTTTCAGGAGAAGTTTGATGTTGATCAAAGTTACTTACTCTGTTTGTGCACAGACCTTCGATTTGTCTTTATTATTTTATCAATGACTTTAAATATATCTTTGTCATCTCTGTACAGGTTATAGATTTGAAAAAGAAGATAGAGAGCGAGAAGGGACAAGACGGCTATCCTCACGCAAGCATTAAGCTCATATATGCAGGTCTGTAAAATACATGTTTACTGTACTTATTATACAATTATCACTATAAAACAGTACGTGGGTTGGCACTACTCCAGAATTTGTGGATTGCAATCAATTGTGAAGATTCAAAAAAGAAAGATGTACATGTGGTTGCCATGCTGGGTGAAGAAACAAGAGAAATAAGAAATCTCTTGTTAACATCTTCCAACATCCACTGAAAATCTTTCAAAATAATTCAAGAAATTAAACTTTCCGACAATAATTATTGAATTTTCCATTTGACTTGCTTGGACCCGGAAATAACATGCAACGGTTTTACGTCACACTTAAAAGCTGAATAAGAGCTATATGGTATTGCACAATGTATTTTACCTTTTGTAATTGTTATTTTGTATGTGTAGGTAAAATTCTGAATGATGACAATGCCGTCAAGGAATATAATATTGAGGAGAAAAGTTTTGTGGTGATTATGGTGTCCAAGGTAAAGGAACTGTTGAGAAACTGT
>JAUPMF010061768.1:0-14326 GCA_031471435.1 Stomphia didemon | reverse complement strand
TTGCAGTATAGAGCCGAAACTACTGCTGAATGAGACCTCCAAACGTATTACAAGCAGTAGTTTCTATGGATCTGATTTGCGAGCGCTGGAAAGCCTTAAAGCCTTAAAGTCACGTGACAGTTCTTCTGCCGACCGAAATGCATTGCGGGTATCATTATTATAATATAACTCGGATTTTATGTCAAAAGTGCTGCAATTTATATTTTTAGAGTATTTTTCTTAATTTTCTCCAAACTAGATAAAACAAGTTCTGTTAATTTCAAGAAATAATAATAAAGTAATGTGATAATAATAGTAACTTCCTAAGAGCGCGCAATTTCATTGGTCTAGAAGTTCGTACTATGAGACAATATTCACCTCCAAAACTCAGAATATTGTGGGGCTATATCAAGGACAGGCAGCTTGGTAAATATTCACCAATAACAACCTCAACTTCAGAATTCAATTGTTAATTATTACAAGATTTTATAAAACAACAATAAAAGAACAACATTTTTACCTGGCATAATCCCCAAAAACAACATTTGATATTTATTTTGGACCACCTAATTTAGTTCAGAGCTTAATTCTAGAGAAATTTTTCACCAGCAACAATTGATAAGATATGTACCCAAACAATTGTGCTGAAAATAAACACTGGTATATCCATTAACAACAGTACTAAGAATGTATACAAGGAATGAACAACAGTTGATAAGTGTACAGGGATACCGCAGAGTTGTAGAGTAACCTTGAGTATAGACATCCAACTTGAAGAAAGTTCCTGAAATCAACACATGTTGTATAAGTTGCATTTTGGTTTACGGGCACAATAGGTGCAAGAAACACAACAACAGTAGATGCAACACCCCTTAGTTGGACAGTGAGTGCTTCGTTATGTTGTATATAAGCAGGCTTTGAGTTTGGTGATGTCTTTTATATTAAACTGGTGATATTCAAGTTAAAGTATTGAAATAAATTGACTTTGCTGACCATAATTAATGTGTTGTACTTAACACACTTAACCTGTCAATTCTAGCTTCATTTTGCCCTAACTACTGACTTATTTGGTTACTGGCATTGAATAATACAATATGAAATCGGTCTGCAGTTATCAGCACTATAGAAATATATGTTTATACCTGTCTGCGTGAAGAAAAGGAAAACATGGCCATCTGTAGTGCAACCCATGGTCCTAAAAAACACTAAGAGAAAAATACTGCATTGGTTGACGTATACTTGGTTGTACATGAAGTGTACATGATATCATTCCCATATACGAACCAGCTCGTTCTGTTTTCATAAATAATAAGCTACAAAATGTATTCACACACACCTCCTTCACCCAAAAGCGTTCTAAAGAAACTACACACCTGAAGTAGTTTATTATCTGTGTGTCGAGTGTCGAGAAAGACGAGTAATAGAGCGAGAAGGACGTTCATTAGAGGTCGCATCCATTTCCCAGCAGAATTATCGCCGTTTTCTGGACTACCGGTTGGTTCTGGTTTAGGTTGTTTGGTTATTGGGGGGTTTCTTGGTTGTTGTACAGACGGTGTACGCGTTGGTTCTGGTGTGTTAGCTGTAGGTTGTTTGGTTATTGGCGGGTTTCTGGGTTGTTGTACGGACGGTGTAGGCGCTGTTAGTTCTTCCCCTGGCTCGTGCACCAGAGCTCTCAGCTGTGTCACCGATGTTGTCTCGTTGGCTTCATCACTGTCATCTTCAGTACCGAGACTAGTGCAAAGAGGGGCTTTATGACTTGTTGTCGAACTAGATGCCTGGCTATCTAGTATTCGCTGAAGTCGAGTGCTCGAGTTTTCTAATATTCGTTTACGTCTTGCTTCTCGTCTCGCTTCTGCCGCCATTTTGAACACCAACCAAAGGAAGTCCGAATATGGTGAAGGTCCAACCACAGGAACCCCAAACATCAAGCTTGTTTTCAGCCGGATTTCCTCGAAATATATAGTTTACTGCAGATATATATTTTATGATATTGTTTTTATCGCATTCGGTTTCATTCAAAGAAGAGACATTTAATTCATTCGTTTTCACTGGAACTTTTCTTTTCCAAAATGCTTTTTTTTCTATGGGAAAAGTTATTAGTGTTTCAATGGTTATCGTAACATTGGTTGATCGTCGTAATGCGAGTGCGTCATATTTGCAAGACGTCGGCGTATTTCACGTTCGTATAGTTTTGCGCAGCGAGAATTACGTACGCGAATTAACACCGGATGTCCGTTACAAGTCACCCACGACTTTTTTGGCTTGCGGTTGACGCCATAAGAGCTGCGGGCGACGGGGACGAGTAGGCCGGTCTTACATGAAGTAGCGTCAGCGGGATGGCCAGATGTTTCGATCAGTCAACCGATTTACATTTATTAGACCGTCAGTCATTTATAGAATACGAACCTTTGAAGATATCTCTGAGGAGGCGTGGCTGTTGTCGTGGTTATTCAACGTATCTTGGGTGTATGGCTTGTATGGAATATATTTATTGCTGCCGCAGCGAGCAAACATGGACAACAACAAAATACCAGCTCAAATTCGATTCAGCTTATCGACTGTTACTAAAGATAGAGAAATTACAGTAAAACGATTTGCGTTTATTAGCAGGAGACCATGACCAGTCATGTTTATCTCATGGTATTAGCCTATGCTCTAACATATGCGGTTAAACAAGCTATTTCCTATACTCGTTAACGTTTTTATGAATGTGAATGAAAGCGTTTACGAGAAAATAAAACATTCTTCTTCTCACGAGAAGGTTTTGCGCACATGAGGCAGGTGGATGTGCCTGTAACATGACGTTTAGAAAGGGATCATAATTATATCGTTAGACTGAAATAGATCATAATTATATCGTTAATTATAAGCGTTATACTTAGCTGATGGATTTTACCGTGTCTAAATAAAGAATACTTACTTACTTACTTTCCTCGAAAAAACTAAACAACAAATAAAGATAAAACAAAAACAATTAACATACCACAAATTCACCCGCGGTAACCAATTTTTATTGGAAAAAAAGGGTGTTCTGATGACATGCAGCTCCTTAAATTTCATTCCTTATCCGGATTTTTTGTTTTTGTACATTGAGCGGCAGCATGCAATGTGTTACCTAGCATCAGATGTGTATGCCCATGATATCAAAGGGATTAAACTCAGATAGATTTTTTTGCTGCGTTTTCTGTATAACAAAACTAACTTTTATGCCGGGCCTTTTATTCCGACTTTTCTCTTATCAAAAGAGAAACATCTGTCGATTGTAACGGCTGATTCATAAAGGCATTTACAAAACAGCACAATACCATGTGGGATGTTCCGTTACCCACTCTACGAGGTCTCATTGTCATCCCTTTCTATTTTCACAGTGGGTCTCTAGTTTTATGCAAATATCTACAATAGTTCACAAAGCAGAAACATTTAGATACAAAACCGCTTCCTGCTCGTGCTTCCGTCGCAAGGAAGATAGAACACTACAAGGGTTTTGATCAAACCGCATTGGTTGTCCACTGATCCAATGAGCTAGCACGATATCTAACGCGAACACCACTTTTCAATGAGTAATTTATGCACATGCAATGCTATAAAACAGCCAAGAGTTTGAGTAAGGCATTTCATTCACTGATACACGACTATCGTCAACTTCTGGATCGCTGGCAGCGCTGGTCTTTAGACATACAAGAATACAGGTATGAAATCGTTCAAGGCTCAACGGTATAAAACAAATTAATCTTCACTGTATAGTAAGTGGAGAAGTCAATGGTTTTGAGTTGATTTATCTGAAAATATCAGAATAGAAATTATTCAATTGATGTATATATAGAATTTCGTGACCTGGCTTAGTAAACATGATTTGTGTAATTCGATAGAAGATCCTGGCATGTTTTCCTGTTTAGTTGGTCATGTTGACGAGTTTATCTTTGTATATCTGCTTATCTCTCACTATGTTATGGGTCAATGTTTGGATAAGGACGAAAAAAATCGAAAAAGAAACTCACTTTTTCATAACTGATACATTTTCTGTTAAAACAGTATTGGGGAAATCGTTCGCTAAACCTGACTTGATTTTCATCTACAAAAAATACATTAAACAATTTTTACATTTGAAAGTATTAAATTAGTAATCTACAACCTCTATTTTACTTTCAGATGTTTTATCAAACGTCATATCCCCAAGCGTTACTTGCTGTTCTTTTGACACTTGCGGTGTTTGTGTCCTTGTCATGGACGAAACCTCATCATGATTACGCTGTACCACAGCTTGAAGCGGCCATATCTTGGCCTCAAGAACTGCTTGTACAAGAAAAGCTTGTACAAGAACAGCCTGTACAAGAACAGCCTGTACACGATAGCCAAGAGCTGGCTCGACGCTCTCGTTCGTTCGGCGCAGCGTGGAGAAAATGCTTTCCATTGTGTATACCAGGCAACATGGACTATCCCGATGAAGATGGTAAGAGAGAGCTCTCCTCAATCTTGAAACGGCAAACATGAAACCAGCATCGAATGACAACGATGTTCTCAGAAACCAAACATGAATCAACCGCTATAGCTGCGATAATCTTAAGTGTTTAATTGTTAATTTGAACAGAATAAATACGATATATTAAATGATAAGAGCTCAAAGTAATCTAATGTTGACCAACTTCTGGTGTTCACATAAAAAATACGCCGACATACCAAAGTGTTATACTATAACTTTATCTTTGAACTATCTATGCTTCTTCAGTCTATACCTAATCGTTGAACTGTACTCATGTTTACATACATGCATGGCATTCTACCTCAGATATTGTTCGTTTCCCCATGGATTCAGTGTCCTTTGCTGGTGATATACTGCCGTTCACGGTGTGTATACACCATACATATCCACCATAATGTCATCATAATCATCCTCGCAAACCACTGAGTTTTGGTAGAGGTAGAACTTGTCTCCGATGCAAAACCGATAGCCACAAACCTGGCACGCAAAGCAATCCAAGTGAAAGACATGTTCACGTGCTCGCATCACATTCTCTAGAGGTGGGATGATTTTGAAACACAGAGAACACATTCCTGTAGCTCCGTAAAGCCTGGAAAAGATTGAAATTGCAATTAACTTTATCAGTTTTCTTTCTGACTCTAATTCAGTGTTCAGATAAACTCTAGGTGAAACTCGTGTTAACTAGTCTGAGAAAAAGCGCGAACTGTGTGATTCAACACACCAAAGATAACTCTGCGCATAGTTAATATAGATGTTTTTCTTGCCAGTTCTTCTGTGCTTTGCATTTGCAACTTAACGCAGTACAGTACAACTCTCTGTACAACAGATCCGCATTGATCGCTGACAGAAAAGCGCACCTCCTGGAGTTTTACTATAAACACAAGATAACGGAAAGCATAACCTTAAGTTCTTTTCCATTTCCTTTTGGTGGAAGTATTGACCAAAGTTCAAGTCAACTCGCTCCCACACAGAGTCATGATGACCACCCAAATGTTTGTTCACAATGTAATATTTTTAATTACGCAATTTTGTCTAAATATATTCCATCACTCTATGCTGTTATACCAATATACTTTCCTTTTGGTGGAAGTATTAACCAAAGTTCGAGTCAACTCGCACCCACTGTCCACACAGAGTGACCGCCCAAATGTCTGCCAACAAATGTCATCGATATTTTTAATTTTGCAACTTTTTCTAAATAATCCCAGTGCTCTATGCTGTCACCAATACACTAAACTGGACACGGTACAGCTACGAGACACTAGATGTGGCGTATATTCGCGTCAGAGTCAAGCTCTTCATAGTCCCTCACGCTCGCTCTAAGTACGAAGTACTGACGTTCATCAATGCCTCGCACGGATTCTCTTAACACACGAACTGACCTGATGTAATCCTTTTTACAGAGTAGCAGCTCTCCTCTATGGAAGAACGTGTTGCTGATGTCAGAGAGCCGTTTGTTGCAGTAAGAACACTTGAGGCAATCTTCATGCCAGAACTGATCCATAGCGCGCAGAACGACTTTACTTTGCACTTCTTTCCCACAGTGAGCGCATGGTCGCGGGCTGACTTTATCTGCTGTGAGAAAAATGCTGGTATGACTTTGAGAAGCTACTGACAAAATACTTAACAGTCAGCTCACAATGAACAGGGAAAAAACACCGCTATACTTTCAGTTTTTCCAAGAAATACAAAACATAATCACCAATAGTTTAATCCACTCATTACTGATATTCAAATGCTTTTAGGATAAATAAGATCGTCATTTACGACTTGGATTATAGCTTGGAAAGTTGAGATATACTCAAGCCACAAAGCAGGCAAAAAACGGATGATAAAAAATACAATAAAAGCGCAAAAACCTAGAAGTCAACTGATTTATATAAATAAGATAAAGAACAAATATTCTCAATCGCTTACCCATTGCCAGGAATGTGCATGTATATGTGATGTACTTGACGACGGATACTGTAAGGAAGGTTATCGAGTTGGTCCCTAAAACCTTTTCATCCGTTAACAAACATTATACTCAACAAACTATTTCCGCTAGTTAGTTCAAACAAACTTGCTGTGGATAATACCGGTTATCTGTCAGTAATCCCGGTACTTGAATAAAGTGATTGACTGACGTACATAAAACAACCTTCAAACATAAGAAATACAGCTTTTATAAAGATTCACTCTAAACTTGGTTATTGCAAATGCATGAAAATTTACCTCTCGAAGTAATGTGAACACCGGAAAACCGGTTGAACAAGTTATCAGTTGAATCCTGTCGTGATGCGCATGACCACGAACCATGAGCCCACTGACAGGGCACGTATATGAAGCGATCCATGTTGCCTAGCAACACTGATCAATAATCTGGATGTGCTTTGTTCAGAGTTTGTATCAGAATGTCGGAGATAGTAAATATACCAACAGGTAACCTAATGACCGCACTGAATGCTGACAGGGAATGCATTGCTGGCAGTTGTGGATAAGGTTTCGTGGGGGAGGTAGTTAGTATGATATATTTTATGTAAGCAACGTGGCAACGTATGGAATTAGGTGACTAAGCACGCGGTCAGAAATCTCAAACGAAGATTATGGCCACAGATCATTTATACGGCATTTGACAAACAGAGACGCGAAATAGTGAATAGACAAAGACAAACAGAAAGAACATGTTCAGCTCACATGTTTATGTAATACTTGGTGTGAAAAGCATTGTGGTTATTGAGAATTGCATTGTGGTTACTGGAAATTGCATGCCGGGTAAACATCTGAGAACTGCTTTCGTGCTCGTTCGCTTCAGACTCGCTCGCTGCGTCAGCAAGAAATCCAGAGTTAAAGAAGAAGAATTACAGCTGTAAGGAGTTCACTGATCGTGAAAATTATTTCATGTAAATTATGTTTAGTATTTTCATATTTATATTGTAATCTATATTTCTAATTTCTTCAAATGTTAGTAAATTTATTGTAATAAGTTGACATCCTTCTCACACACATTGTGTTCAAACAAATGAACTCCAAGCATTGTAATTATGTGAACAGATTTTAGATTTCAAAGTGAAACTAGAATGATATTGTATGAATATCTTCTTCGTGTCGGCCGGTCACTGTCTCTCTCAACCATGGCCTGACATCACCGGCTGTTTATTCGTTGTTCGTAATAATAATAATAATAATAATGAACGTTATTACAGTCTCGCAGTCTTAGTTCATGTCGGTGCCCCACTAAACGGAGAGACAAACATTGCATGCTGGAAATGACGAATATAGTAGACAACATGTACAATAATAATGTATTTTGTGTTGTTACATTTTATGAGGCAACATGTTCGTCAAGTACGCCCTTACGTCCTCACGCTTTGTTCAAAGCTTGATCGTGTACATGTCTGTTACATTGATAAGAAGGCTCAAGGAAGACAGCGAGTTCAACGCTTTTCATCCGTCGCACATTACGCCGTACAAAATAAAACTCGATAAGAATCCCTATGCGTGAAGATAGATTTAATCAAATGCGACCACACATGAACCGCCGTGCACCACAGCCATGTAGACCAAGACAATCCTACGCAAAGCTTTCAATTGCAATGTGCTCAAAACACTCCTGGTTGTGTGGGCGCGCGGTCTCGCTGGATTATCAGCCATTTTTTTTTTAGAATAGAAAGATATAAGTATTTTATAAGTCTGCGGTCCAATTGTTATCGTCCTATAACGTCACCCTTTCGCAAGACCTGCAGGCTCCCTTTCCAGGTATGATTGGATGAGCTTTTGCTAAGATTACTGGTCGGCAAACCTTTTAGAAGTAACCGCAATTATTTATTAGATTTTAGAAGACAAAAAAGATAACTGTACCACATGAAAATGAAAACAAAATATAAAGTAACTGTGTCTGAGACCATGTATCGGTATAAAGCGCGCCACAACCAATCAGATCGGGGGTTAGAAAGCGCGTCACAATCAATCAGATCGGGCGTTAGAAAGCGCGTCATAATCAATCATATTGGGTTTTTTAAAGTGCGCCACAACCAATCATATTGGGTGATATAAAGCGCACTACACACAGCAAGATAAGGCGTTAAATGTCGGTTATTTAATACTGGAAGTAGAATTGCCTGATGACTCATCTCCTTCTGGATATCGGAATGTATCTCCCCAAATACAGCCGTTATCTTAAACACCACTAACTCAATTATATATACTATGTGTCCTATTGTCATCGCCTGAAGGCCGTGCTGAACGTGCTAAATACTGAATTCCTTTGACTAGATTAATGAGCACGTTCTATTCTATCAGAGATAAAGACGATGGTACACGGCTTGCACGAGGGATATATATTCACTGATTCAGCCGATACTGGGTTAATTCAATCTGTCTCGTTTCAATAAGACAACGGTCACAGCAATCTAACGGCGGACTTCGGTTTATTGCGAATTCTTTTCTAACGACATTCACCACTAGATGCTTGTCGCGATAATACGTATAATGAAAACATTAGATTTCATCTACCTGGTCAGATCAGATCGATACAGGGGAAACACCTCTGACATAATTCATGAACTGCGATTAGTGGTGTGTTGTAACGCTGGCAGCTGGACAACATGGCCAAGAGTAAAAATAGTACTGAACTCTCGCCGTGAAGGGACCGCAATGACACTCAAAACGAACGTATATGTGGGCACAATACAGCAGTGTTTGGTCGAAACTTTTGTGAGGGATCGGAAATAACTCGACTGTTGTCAGGTAATAATGGTTACGATAAGGTAAATGGTAACCACAGTTAGAGCTAATTAAGCCATGTGTGTTCAATATTTAACTACGGTCAAAACACACAGGACACGAACTAAACACATTAGTTGTCCATGGTCAATAATATCACAAGCAGAAGAAAGAATTATCCACTCTCCACTCCACCAGCTGCAATAATATTTGTAGTCCATTGAGGATCGAAATCTTGCTTACAAAAGTCGATTTTCCGTCCGAGTGAGTCACCATTGATTAAGCCGACTATTAACCCACCTAACTAACATGGTTGTTGTCTTCGTCAGCATTCTATTAAGACACAACAAGCTGACGATTGCACTATTAGTTAGTACCCAGTTAGATTGTTGTATCTCAAATAAAAAATACTTGATTTCCACATGAGATCTCCTATTGGGGGGTCGATAAGTGCGTTAATACACAGCGCCCCGGGGCGTCTACTTGAGTTCAAAGGAGGTCGTAGCAGTTAAAGAAGCCATCTCTTCTTCGTGGACCCAACACTTGTCAGTTCATCTCGACACTGGAAAGCACAACCATGCTGAAGGTGAGTTAGGAACGTTGTTATCTCTGTTACCATTAACGGATATCTCTCGCCTCACTTTAGTTAGATACACGTTTCGTGTACAGAATTGTGTTAGAAAACAGAGCAAAGTTTGTTCATGAACTAAGGTACCTTCGGTCAAAAACTTTCGTGGATTTAAAAAGCGGTGAATTCAATGAGTACGTAGTTCTTGACTTAATCTGAGGGGCATCGCAAACGTTCTTATATGACTTAAATTGAAGTACTGTATAAGAGTATTTTAAAGCACTTATCAAGTTAGAAAGATAAGTGTTGAATCATGCATCTCTTTTTCCTTCCCTTCAATTCTGAACACCATTTGTGCTGTTGCGGTTAACGTGATGTTTGTTCTTTATCAACAATGTTGCTATTTACTCGACACAGTCCAATAAAACCGTGTGTGTGCTGCTGCTAGTCTGCCTGTTCGTAGCGATGGCTCTCTCGGTCGTACCGTTCGAAGAAAGACGTGCTGTCCTGCCAGACACTGAGCCCAACTATCAGCTAGCACGCAGATGCGCGTCCTTCAACTGTGGAATCTTTCGCAAACTTCGACTGGGGCTGGGAAGCGGTGCTAATCGAAACCGTTATCGCTACGGCAGTCTTCGAAAAGCCTACCGGGGAAGAGGCCGCTCTCTTGAAGACAGGAACATCGACCCCTTCCAGGTTTGTTCCTTTAACGTTTCGTGAATAACACGTTTGAATTTACTTATGTGAACCGCAAAGCAGCACTGCAAGATTGTGTTTGCTTTGACACCATCATTTTCGATCATGAAAGGCTGCTAAATCGGAGAAGAAGTGAAGAAAAAAACTAAACTAAAAGACAGAAGTGCAAAGCGAAATTTATAATTAAGCAGGACATTTTACCTCTACTGGTTGACTCAACAAGGAATTACTGTCATTCCAGGGGTCGTTCGTTTAGTAAAGCGTTCACAACTCGTAAACAAAATGGAAAAATAACTCTAGGATAAGGCCTACCTATGATATGAGAAATTTTTTGACATGGTTTCTTCACAAATTTTTTTTGTCTGTTTTGTTTTCCCAAAATATTTCTGGAGTTACGAGCGCTCGTAAGTTGCGAACGTGTTGTGAAACGGTCACCACTTTAAAGGTACCAAGAAATTAAGGTTCATTACTACTGATTGATTTAATATCCATAATTCTATTGATTGTTTAGTGTTTCCAATTAAGCACCTAACTAGCGTAACGAGAAACAATTGTTTACGAGAAGAGATGGATAATAAGCTAATTAGGTTAATCAAAGATTTTGAAGACTAATTTAGCTGATATTTAATTTGGTTTCAGATTGGAGAGGAGTGACGTGTGGCGAACCTATTGCGCATGCTCGATACACAGTGGACATGTATTTACTACTTGTGACGTGTTTAGTTCACCGTTGATTGCTTGTAGTTTTTCTGGTCATCACTCTAGTTAACACTTTGTATTAATGGATTTACCACTGATAGCTAGATAGAACACATCCTTAGTGAAAAATAAACTAATAAAACACATCCTTAGTCAAGAATATATGTTTGTTGTCAATGATAAAATAATCGTTTTGCCATTCCTTGTGCGTAATTCTGACAGTTTTGAGTCAATATCAAATAATTTATTAATAAATTAAATTTTTTGACAAATTGAATTTGCCACTGAAAGGTAGTATGTGCTGGCTGTGCAAATCAATTAGCTGTGAAAAATAACTGGTTTTATTTTACCCAAAATTTGCAATTGAAATGAAATGCAAGTTCTAAAAATAAATAATAACGCATAAAGTAAAAAGAACGAGAGAAAACAGAAAAGAAAACCGTAAGATAAAAAGAAACTGAAGAAAGATTGAGTAAAAAGAGATACAGACAATCATGATGTGCACTGTCTGCCCCTCTGACCAGTGACCACGGCTATGGATCATCTTCGCCCATAATCATTTTCCTAACTCTCGGTGCCTGTAGAAATATTGAAGTGCTAGAAACAACAGCCAAAATCATCCCAGCGATCATGAAAATGCGATCAAGAACTCGCGAGGCTGTCCTCCATTCCTCTTCTATCAGTTCCATGTCCCTAGCTGATATCTTCTCTTCTGCTGGCTCACAATCGTGGTCGCTGTCCTGTTTAACGGGCGAAGAAGAACGCTGGTGTAAGTGTCCATTTGTCCATTTGATCGCTGAATCGCTTTCACTTCCATCTTTACAATTAGTTTCACTGCGGTCTAGCTGCAGTTGGTTTACTGATTTGAGACTCACCGCTTCACTTTGGCAGTCCAAACCAGCGTCGATATCTACAGGAACTGTGCACAGGGATCGCTGCTTTTTCTTCCAGGGTTTAATCCCGATGATTCTAGCGAGTCTGCCCAAGAACAGTCGCCTCAGCCATGGCGGCATTTCCGTCTTAGTGTAGTAAAAGTTGAGTACAATGCATGTTGCGACCATAGCCAACGCTATAGCGACGATAGCCGCTGTGTAGTACATTTCTGAGTTCAAATAAATAAATATTGTAAATAAACTGAAATGGATTTAGAATCAGAATTAGGGTGTACCTTTTCTTCCCAAGTTCAATACTGGGACCCCTCGAATTGACTTAATTATTTACGACTGCGCGTGCGTACATACCAATCAAGATAAATCCATCAGAAGACACTGGAAGCTTCTCTGACGTCAGTTCCTGGAAAATGGTCATTGCCATAAGTACTGTGATGCATAGCGAGATTCTCTCCCCAGACTCCGCCGGTAAGACGAAGGTGAAGAACACCATGCACGCGATGACTGCGCAGGGGAACACGAGGTTGATGAGATAATGGTAGAATCGGCGCTTCATGCGCAGTGTTACTCGGATATCAGCGTACTTATATTTACAGCACGTATATTTTTTCTATCAAATAAAAGAAAAGAAGATATCGCAAACTATTTATAAAAAACATGATTTCAGTTCTGAACCAAGAGACCATTATATAAGAGAGTCGATCTTACGCATAAACCAATGTCCCCATGATAATCCGCACGGTGGCTATTTTTAGCCTATTTTTGACTGTTCTGATTGGCTGCTGTAATCGTCAGATCGAAGCGTGACTGCGCGCGCGAGCTATAAATAGCCTCGGGAAAGATTATCATGGGGACACACATCTATTCTCTTATCTAATGGTCTCTTGTTCTGAACCAATCAGAAAGCACACAAATTCATCCCAGCCAATCACAGTGCATGCCTTTAGACTAATGAGTTTACGAGAGAAAAAACACAAGTTCTTACCATTCTTTTCTCGGCGGTAACAGAGACTATTTTCCACTCGTTGTTGTCCTGGTAAAGATCAAAATTGATTCCTGTTTCGTTAGCGTCGATTTCCAGGTCAATCTTGCTCGTGTCGTACGCCCACGAACCGAACCGAAGATCGCACTGCTGCTCGTCAAACGGGAAATAGCGAATGTCCATTTTACACATGCTGTGGAAGATGGCTGGTGCGTACCATGAGTGAACACCCTGGCTCGTGATACTTATCTTGGTACGGAATTTATCTGGTCCGCCCGTTTTGTCGGATTTCTCGTCACCACTGTAAGACAAGAATAACTTCATTTAGGACGGGTGAAAATGTAGTAGAATAGAGAGAATAATAATAATGGGAATGAGTGGGAATATAGTAGAATAAAGGAAAATGGGGTATCAAACAAACGAGATAGAAAACGTACCTATTATATAGCAGGATATCTGGTACCCAGACTCTGGTGGGCTCAACAAACACGATGCTTACGTTTCCGTATTCTGATTGATTCCATCTCATGTCAGGATTATACCAGCTCTACAAACAAAACCATAGATAATCCATTATCTGTTCACCCGAGTGACGTAGAGCGGTTCTACTAACCTGCTTCATCCACCATTGTGCTTTAATCACATTATTGATTTCCTCCTTAAAAATAAACATAATTTGATTTCACACACCACACTACATAGTTTACCGCATTAATGAAACATTGAATCGATCTTTAGCAACTTACAACTTTCACAAGACGTGCCAGTTTGGCGCCAAACAGCACTTTGACAGACATGCCTCCCCCTGGATGTGCATCTCTGTCGTAATCTTCGAACATATCAGTCAATAAATTATGCTGGAGTTTATGACACTTTGAACCTGAAACATGTTAAATATGCGTTAAAGTTTGTCACCACCACAAAAAAACATTTTTTTTTTATTCGTCACCAGGCTAAGTTATTCGACTGGCTTCAGCTGAGATTGGGGAAGATGAATAGTTTCAATTTGTGTGGTATTCAGATATGATGAACAATCGCTGCTTCAATATCAATAGAAATATGTTTTGTTTCGGTTAGTAGAACCTGCATTTCGCGCAATCAAGAACGAGCGTACCCTGCTAGACAGAGATTCCTTTTTCCTCCCCTCTGAAGAGGAAGGAAAGAAACCTCTGCACGCAACCGTTCGATTCTTTGATTAGCCGCCGTCCACAGTCGTGGACGAATACATTTTTAAAAAACTGGTTTACGACTGGTTTGAAGTTCACGCATGTCATACAGAGTTAAAAACGCTGGTTGTTTATGAGTCTGCTGATCATAACCGCTGATTT
>JAUPMF010061657.1:1893-14331 GCA_031471435.1 Stomphia didemon | reverse complement strand
GTGATTAAGATGACCTTGAATTGTATTCTATAGGAGACAGGCAGCCAATGCAGATCTTTTAACAGAGGTGTGATGTGAGATGCATATCGAGAATGCTTATTGTGATGGGACCCCTGTGTAAATGATTACGCGTGGTCCTAGTATCGAGCTGCGCTTGACCAATCAAATTTCGTTATTTTCGCTCCAAAATCCAAACGCGAAGGTTTCAACTGTCGTTGACGAGTAGAATTTTTGATCTGAAATTTGTGAATTTTCCTTTTGTTTTACAAGCCAAATTTCCTTGAACCTTTCTTAGTCATGAGCTGGGCTAAGGATGAGTGGAAGGACGGCTTAACTTTCAATGTATTGAAGCATATTACCGAGTTTGAACAGCAAAATGAGCGTCTTGTAAAGGACAACAAACAGAAGCAGTTTAAACTTGAAAGCTCGACTGCCTCTCTAGAGAAACAAAAGCGACTTACAGACGAAGAAAAAGGCAAATATGTCACACTTAAACGGGAGAATCAATCTCTATCTGAGACATGCCAGGAAGCGGAGAGGAACAAGCAGAAACTGCTGCATGATATTCAGTTGAAAGACGGAAAACTGAGTTGCGTGGAAGGTCAACTGAACCGACTGAAGCAAAGTCTCGACAGTGAAACGATCAGAACTACTCAGTTAAAGAACGAGCTAGAAAAGGAGGTACACGAACATACACTGGAATTGAAAAAGAATGAGAAACAGACTTCTGAGTTGTCAAAGCTACAAGAGCACAATAATTTTCAGAAACGCCAAATTGAAGGTAAGCAAGTACGAGGTTGCATAAAATTCTTAGTATTCAGATTGATTATTGAAGTGGAAAGTCAAACAGCATATAAGATTTTAAGTTTTAAACAGTCGTGATTGTTCATACTTCCTAATCTACGGTAAATTTATATAATTTTAGTCATAACTCAGAGAAAATTCATACCTCCATTTTGGCGCCAAATAGCAGAAATACGATCCAAGTAATTGAAGCTCTGCAGTGTCTCTCTAATAACTGAATACATTGTCCATGTTACACGAGATACAGAAAAACAAACCATACTGTAGTGGTGGTAATAAATATCCCAACTACATAATACACCAGTAGGTTTGGTTAGATTTTCCATTTTAATTATTACATGTTCTACACATTACTGCATCAAATGTTTAGTGTCCAATAGATTTCCCCAAATCTTTTGTCAATTGTTCAGTGAGTCCAATCTTGATGAAGTACTCAATGTTCAGCTGGGTTGGTTGAGCACTGGTGTGGGCCAATTGTGTGGGGAGGTCATAGGTTTGATTGCTGGCTGGACAGACACTGAGGAAAGTGTGCTACATGTACATGTACCTTTGTAATAAGGTCTACTTCACAATTAGACTACGAGCTAGAGTAGCAAATTGTTTTAGCAATTCAGCCCCCATTGTTTTCATTTTCAAACCAGCGCTTTTCACAACCATGGGCTATCACTAATAGACCCTTAGTAGTGTAGCCAATCAGATTGCAGGATCTGTGATAGACCATGGTTGATGGATATTAACAATGGTTAGACCATCACATGTATACACATCATATTTAATTTACATTACAAACATTTATATTATATATATGTACAATATGAGTGGTGATGTTGTATCTGATTTACAATTATACAAAATAGTACTAATAATACCAGATTCTTATATTTTCTAACCTAAACCCAGAAAATGTTGACTTGAATGCTAATTCTTTTCTGTGTATATTTTATTATGTGTAGGTCAAATTGAGAAGATCAAATCATTACAAACTAAATTAAGGCAAAATGGAGACTTTGACACCAAATCATTGTCCTCAAGGTCCTCATCACAATCGAGCAATGACGAATACACATGTACATCTGACTCAGAACTCCAGGCAAAGTATGAAGCTGAAGTTCAACAAAGACAGAAAATAGAACAAGAAGTAGTCCAGCTACAGCAACAGCTGAAAATGAGTTCACAGGTTAGATATTGTACTATTTTTATTGTGACGATTTCCAGGAATTTCATGGTACCTGTATAAATGGGTAAAACAGGAAAAAAAAAAGAAATCTCCAATTTTTTTTTTTGTAATATGAATTATTAATTTCCAGGAATTAGAGAAACCATTAGAAGTACTATCGTACATTAAGCAGGAAATGTCTACTTGTGATGGACAACCACCACAACTGAATCAACAACTTTCAGAATTCAAGAATTGCATATCCAAATTAGAATTACAGCTTCAATCTTGCAAAAAGGAGTTAATGAGTAAGACTGAGATGTTGAACATGAAGGATGTGGAATTTGCTGAGATGAGGCAGAGTTTAGAGGAGAAGGTTAAACTTTGTAGTAATGTTTCTGAAGACTTGAAGAAAACTAAAAGTCAACTGGACCAAACCAATACACAGCTTGAGGTTTTAGGTAAGTAAGGTGTACTGTCTAAAAAACAATGTTACTTCAGTGATTGTCCCTCTGAGACCACAAAGGTTTATTATTAATAGTGCCACATCAACACTGATTTTGGAGAGGAGAGGAGAGGGGAGCTAGACAGTGATCGGCTTGTTTGCATGTATTTAGAGATAACTTTGTTTTGAAGTTCTTGCCACTTTGATTATTTGAGGATAACTTTGCCACTAGTAAGGGAAGATTGTTAAAGCTGCATGTAAACATTAACTTTAATTTCTTTAACAGAAAAAAAGTCGAAGCAGCTTAGTCAAGAATTGGAATGCCAGAGGCATAACTCTGAAGCTGTGATCAAAGGACAAGAAGAACGGCTGAAGGAAAAAGACAAACAACATAGGTAAGTACCCCCAAATTATTTTCCCTACACACATGACTAAGGTACAGCAGTATTCTTGTTTTGCACGTTATGTCATGGCTGCCATGTCAGTGGCTGTTTTAAGAATAGGTACATTGTAGTATAATAATCATAGGTGTATTATAACGAGTAACAGTTGTTCTTCAATCATACAAACGTTTAAAAACACATGCTTGATTCAACACTGTAATGTTACTGCAGTGTTGTCTTTATCTTGACACTTTGTTGAGTGACAACCAACACTGTTTGGAATACATTGTTGCGATCTTTCAGAGTACTGTCATAAATCAACACTGCTTCATATGTCTTAAAATTCTAGGGAAGATCTTTCATCTCAGTCACAAGCTTTAGCAGCTCTTGACAAACAGTATCAAGAACTAATGTCCAGAATGCAACACGAGCAGCAGAGTGCACAGGCCAACCAACGAGAGATGCAAGGGAAGCTAGACAAGACTATACAAGAAACTCAGAAACTTAATCAGCAGCTAACAGACGCCAAACTCGACGATTCTAATAAGGAGCATGCGATGAAAGCTAAGGAGCAGACGATCGCCGAGTTAGGACAAGAAATCAAGTCACTGAAGAAAGACAAAAATAACATGATCGCTGATATGGATCGAGAAGCGACGAGCAGGAAGAAAGTGGAGGACCAACTGAATTATGCGCAAAATGAAATACAACGTAAAGAAAACTCCGCGAAGAATGCCGAGATCAAAGCGGCTGAACAAGTGGCAGAGCTTGAGAAGATGAGAAAGAAAGCTTTATTTGATTTAGAAAACCTGAGAATTGTACAAACCAAGCTTGAGACAGAGAACAAAGAACTCAAGAAGCACTTAGACGCAGCGTCGAATAACTCGGAAAGGAAGGAGCAAGAAGTGGCACAGCTGAAGGAAAAACTGGAATTTTGTAACAAAGATATTCAACGACTAAATTCAATGATCCAACAGCTGAAGATGACAATCAGTGACAATCAAGAGAATTATGCACGACTCGAGAGGCAATTCAAAGAAGCGAACCAGAAGAGCAATGCCAAGGAAAACGAAGTCAAAAGTATGGCGTTTAAGGTAGACGAACTCGAGAACAAGTGTGGTTCCCTGATTCGAGAGTTGGACAACAGAAACCACGAATTCGACGAATCAAAACGAAAAACTAGCGAACTTCACAGTAAACAAGAAAATGTCCAGAAAATGCTCGATGCAAAAGCGTTGGAAGTTGACTCTATGAAGAAAGTGGCTTCTGAGTTTGAAAATTTGCAGATGCACCAAAGCTTAGCCAAAGATGGCAAACTTGGTGAACTTGAGAAGAAACTAGAAGAAGAACAAAACAAATGTGCTAAACTCGAGGGAGACATCAATAGAGTTAGGGGCGAATTTCACGAGGAACAGCAAGCCGTGGAAGAACTTCGTTCAAAACTCCAGGAAAGTGGAACGATTGTCAAAAAACACCAGGAAGTTACGATGAGACAGGAAAAGGAATTTGAAGACAAACGGAAGAATTTCAAAAACGAGATGGTGGCACTCGAGGAAAAGATTGCTTTAATTAAGAAAGAGAAAGAACAAGAGAAGCAAGAGTTTGCCAAGACGATCCATTTGAAAAACGACGAACTTTTCGGAAGTCTTGATGACCTTGAGAAGAGAAGCCACGAAGTTGTCAAGCTACGAGAAGCTCAAGTCAATCTCGAGAACGTGATAACAGCGCACGAACTAGAGACTAACAAGATGGAGGAGAATTTCAAAGAACAATGCGAAAAAACACAGAAGAAAGAGGAAGAGTTGTTGGCGAGATGTGAAGAACTTGGAAAAGAAAAAGCATTGGTTAGCGAGAAGGAGAAGAACCTTGCTATAGCGAATGACATTTTGAAGCGAGATGTCAAGGCCTTGCAAAATGACTACAGGAAAGCTTGTGAAGTATCGGACGCGAAGAGTGCTGAGTTGAAAGAACTGATCGACAAATTCGATGTTTCATGTAAAGAAGTTGGGCACTTGAGAGAGCGAGTTGCACATGCAGAAAAATCTCTTGAAGAATCCGAGCAACGACTGAAGAACTCGTGTGAAGAGAACAGTGGTCTTCTCCAAGACCTTGCTGGGAGAGACGAACAGCTTGAATCTATGAGAACGAACCTTGAACGTCTGACCTCAAATAACCAGGACGAATCGAAAAAGACAGAGGAACGAAATGCTGCACTAACTGAAAAATTAAACCTAGAAATTGCCGAGAAGAACGGGAAAGTACTTGAGGTACAAAACTTGGCCTTGAAGATTACAGAACTGCAAGCTGCATTACAGAGTTTAGAAACTGCATTTTCCACGTTGAACGAAAAATATGAGAACAAAGATGAGGTAATTCGAAAGAAAGAGTTTGAACTACAAGAGATGTTGACACAAATGAAAGACAAGGAGTCGACACTGCACGAGCTTGGGAAGAAGTTGCACGAGACAGGAAATATGACCAATGACATGCAAGAGAAATATCGAAATCTTGAACAACAAAATGAAGAAAAGTCAGGGTTAATCGGAAAGAAAGAGCAAGAACTTGCAATGTTCCTCACGGATTTAGAGAACCTCAAGAAAGTTAGTGAAGAAGAAACGGTTACTCTCGCACAGAAAGTGGAAGCTTTTCAGACTGAAGTGTCTGACCTTCGTGAGAAGACAGCTAATCTTGAAGATGCTCTGAAAGCCAAAGATACCGAGGCTTCAACAGCTTCAGCAAGTCTCGCTAGCACGGAGAATGAATGCCAAGAACTCCGCTCCATGATGGATGAAACAGCGCAGATGCTCATTGATTTACAGGAAAAGAACACTGATTTGGAACAAAAGCAAGAGCATTTGAAAACAAGCCTTGAAGTAAAGAATAAAGAACTGTTAGAAGCAAGCGAAAAACTAGAGGGCCTCGGAAAGAACTATCAGTCGTTTGGCGAACAACATACAACCGATCTCCAGAAGATGAACGAAGAAGTCTGCACTTTGAAACAACAACTGTCTTTGGCCAGTGAGCTCGAAGAATCCAGGGCGCAGGAGATAAAGTCTTTGAAGGGCATGATGGAACACAGCGAAGGTGAGAAAAACAACCTTACTGAAAAACTCGACAAGTTACAGAGTTCTTATGATGATGTTCGAGGTGAAAACAGCGATCTTCTACAGAAGATTCAACATCTTTCTGAAGTGATAAACAGCAAAAACATCGAGCTCACTTCGAAGAAGGAAACATTAGAAGGTCTTGAAAATAACTTTGATTCTGCTACTCGAGAATCCTCGACAGAGGTGAGTGAACTACGCGAAAAAGTGTCCGCCCTGACAACTCAGATTGAACACACTGAAGAACTGATGAAGATCAAAGAGAAACTGTGCGAAGAACTCTCTTCCAAATATGGAGTACTAGAACATGAATGTGAAGTCCTGCGAGCGGAACTCCAAGAAAAAACCTCCATGTTAAATAGCATTGAAGAGCAGCTCGCAGTGATTGCAACCAAGAATGAAGTGCTGTCGAGCTTGCTGGGAAACAAAGAACAAGAGATCTGCTTACACTCTGAAGAAATGCAGAAGAGCCGAAGCGAGTTGCAAGATGATTTCCAGAAAAATCGCGACCAACTGAACACAACAAACGAAGAACTTAGCAATGCTTTGTCAGCGAAGGAAAGGTTGTCCCACATGTTAGAAGCAAAGGAAAAAGAAGTAGCAAGGCTTACACAGCTCCACGAACAGACTGTCAAGGAAAAGGAGGAGATTAGACAACAACTGAATGCTGTAGAGGATAAACTAAACGTAAAATCTGAAGAGTTGACGAGTTTAGCTGAGCAGAAGGTTCACATAGAAAGCTTAGTAGCAAACTTAAACGCCGAGAAAGATTTGCTGTCCCAAGAGAGAAACTTGATTCGAGTATCAACTGAAGAACAGGTTGCTTTGTTAATGTTGAAGGTGCAGGAAATTGACGAAAAGTTAACTCTTTCTGCAACAGAAAAGGACAAACTCGAGGATCGAGTCAATCACAGAGAAAGCGAGTTGCAGAAGTCCAACGAACGGTGTATGCAATTTCAGAAAGACATGGAAAGTTTAGCAGCCCAGAAAGAGATGTTGCAGATGGATTTTGAAGACAAGAATGACGTTATAGAATCCATGCAAAAACAGATTGACCAACACGAGCAGTTAGTTACAGAGATGAACGCCAAGGTGCTGAAGAAGGACGAGAACTGTAACGGTGTAGCAAAAGACATGGAAGCGTTACGTTCTCAGCTGGACGTTACACAGATGGATGTCGAAGATAAAGAAACTCTCATCGAACAGTTGAACATCAAAGCAATAGCCATGGAATCTCAGGTACAGAGTTTAGGAGAATTTAAAACTGCACTCGAAGAGAAGCTCCAAGAGACGCAGGCTGTAGTCGAACAAACAGCAAATTCACTGGATGAAAAGACGCAAGAACTGGAAAACCTAAAAGAGAAATCTGGGCTTAATCAAGAGCAGTCTGGAGAGCTTGTCGAAAATTTCAAGAAGACAGTTCATCAGTTGCAGAATGAGAAACGTGATTTGGAATGTAGGATTGGTGAAAGCGAAGAGTTGGTAGGGAGTTTGGAAAAAGATGTCACTATTCTTCGTGAGCGAGTGGACTATCTGTCGAGCGAAAACCAAGAATTGGAATCAACGTTTAGTTCAACTGTGGAATCATCAAAACTGTGCAAACTATCGTTAGAAAAACAAATAGCAGAGCTTGAAAGTCAGTTACAAATAACAGCTGAAGCAATGCAGAGGAAACAAGATGAACTGAGTGAACTGCAAACCAGTGTAGCGACCGAGAGAAGCAATTTGTTCTGTAGCAATCAAGAATTGATAGCCAAGAAAGAATCCCTCGAGAACGAGATGAAAGATATCCTGGAGAAACTGCAAGAAACTGAAGCAACTTTATCCAGCAGCAAAGACAGCTTGACCCAGGCTCTCGATGAGAAGAACCTCTCAGAGAGCATGCTGGTCGCTGTGGATGGCAATCTACAGACATTCAAGCACTTGGTGATTGAAAGGGAACGGCGCATCAAAGAGTTAGAGGCTTTGGCAGGTGAGAAACAGGACGAAGTCTTGAAACTCAAAGACATTTCTACCAAACAAGGAGAAGAACTTGGTAAAGTAAGGGAAGGAATGGCTACAAACAATCAAGGAAAAGATCAAGAGGTTCAAGAGATGCGAGTTTTGTTGTCTAATCTCGAAGAATCCCGAAAATTGGAGATAGCAACATTGAATGAAGACTACAAAACACAGATTGAAGATCTGCAGAAACGAAAGAAAATTGCTTTTGAGAACGCAGAACAGTACAAAGCTTCTCTGTCAGAGCTGGGGGATACTTTATCCACTAGGAATCAAGAGATTGTTGAATTAAATCAAAGAGTAGAATCTCTACGTACTGAGCTGGAGTCTAAGGGATGGGAGACAGAGAGTGCGAGACAAGAGTCTGAAAAGGTAAAGTCCATACAAGAACAGCTTCTAAGAGATCTCAACTCGGAAATTGGACGACTGAAAAGTGAGATTTTAAGTGGAGAAGAGAAACTTAAACGAATGGAAGAGAAAGTGGTGAATATAGATATGGATTCTGAGAAAAAACACGAAGAGAATGTGGTGGAACTGTCTTCTCTGAGACATGAAAATGAAGCCCTTAAGAGCCAAGTGGGTTCCTTATTGACGAACCTTGAAACAGTTGAAAGCGATCTGCAGAAGAGGAACGAACGCGTAGAGGAACTGGAAAATGTATTGCAAGATAATGAAGATACAAGTGGAGCCGAGTGCTCGAGACTGCATGACAGGTTGAAAGAGGTGGAGGAAGATAAAGCTGAGATCATAAGAAAAAGCCATGAAGAAAACGAACAACTGACCAACGATTACAGGCGTAAAGAGAACGAGCTTTCCAATGCTTTGAATTACGAGCAAGAGAAACACAGAAACTTGAACGAAGAGATGGACAGACTACGAGACAAGATGGCCTGTCTGTTGCAGTCCAACGAGGATGTCACAAGAGTTGAGCAAGGGCAAATAGTCGAGTTGAGTTCACAACTTGCAGATACCAAGCAACAGCTGTCGCTGTCGTGCGGACGATTAGAGGAGCTCTTAGTGGAGAAGCGTGACCAGTACGACGCCATGCAGCTAGCCGAACGCGAGGCACGTCAAGCGAGGACAGAGCTTGAACGCGAAGTCACTGACGGCAAGCAGAGTGTTCGACGTCTCACTGATGACACAGACGAGTACAAACTCAAGCTAGAGATGATCAACACTGAGAAAAATACTCTGGAGATGAAGCTGAAAGAAATGCAGTCTCACTCTCTGTCAGTCGAGAACAACTTGAAAGATTTTGATCTCAAATGTCAAGACCGAATAACAGAGATGTCCAGCGCGTTGGGGTCGACTGAGGCGGAATTAAGAAAAGCCATCCACGAGAAAGACGAGTTATCTTCAATGCTTGATCACGCGAGGACCGAGTTAGAACAAGCGCTCGAGAGTTTGGCTCGTGTTGAGAGCGAGAAGGACTACACCCAAGTGATGGATAAACAAATTGGTGATTTGAACGGCACCATCGAAGTCTTGCACGACCAAGTCACCACACTGGAGATAGCGAAAGCAGAACTACAGAGCCAGCTACTGGACGAGCACAACGCTGTGTCGTCTCTGACAGGACAAGTAGTGGCCTTGGAACACGACATCGAGTCCAAGGCCTCACAGCACCAAGTCGAGGCCACACAACTCGCGCAGAATCTTCAAGTCCTGGAAAAGCAAAATTCTGAACTATCTGAAAAGCATCTCAAAATGGTGGAATTTAAAGATGAAGAACTTCGAGTCAACCAACAACGTTTTGAAGCCGCTGTGACCGAAAAGGACTCGATGTCTGCTAAGTTAGAAGAGAAAGCGTCATACACCAAGCAAATTGAAGAGTCGAATGACGAGATTCTGGAGGTCAACGAGAAACTCTGCCAGAAAATGGAGAGATTAGAAGAACTTCTTGAGCAGAAGAAGAGCGAGATAGCTGGTCACCGTGGTGAGAGGAGGAGCGTTAACCAAGACTACGAGGACGCACTGCACGAACTAGAGACACTGAGGCAAGAATCAACCGAAGCCATCGACAAACGAGAAGAAAAGGTGAGTATATGACAATATTTACACATGAATGCCTTCAGTTTGACTACTAGAAAAACAATGAGAACACGGTACGTTTATGATCCCATATATAGCTATACTGAAAACAAAACTAAAAGTTAATATGATTTTTGGACCGCCGATAAAGAGTTACCCAAGAGATTAGTTATCGTACAATTTTGACTCTTTTTCCTGTTCGTTTCAGATCACAAGCTTAACACACCGTGTTGAAGATATCCAACAAACTCTGGAAGAACTGGCTGGCGAGAAGAAGCGACTGGTGGATGAGAAGGAAGATATCTTAGATCAGATACGCGCTGCAAATCAGGTCTGTGAGGATGATTACCTTGCACCGTTTATTAGTACATGTAGATTAGTAGTTAGTATGGATATAAATTATAGTGTTACCTTGCGCAACGTCAGGCTTAATATCAGGGTTGAAATAATAATTAGTTGGTCTTGATGCATGTGATTTGGCTTTGCAGTCGAAGGAGGAGGCATCAAACGAAGCGGACAGAAGTAGAACCGAAGCGCAAGATCTCCGTGTTGTAGTGGAAGCAAAGACGTCTACGATAACCGAGCTAACGACTGCAACGAATGATCTACAACAAGCTGTGGACACCAAGCAGCGAGAACTAGAAGAGTTGAAGAGCTTCTTCGACTCGGCCAACGAAGACCTGGACTCGCTGTGCGAACAACGAGCTGAAGAGATTGTACAACTCAAACGAGAATTATCGACGAGGAGTGTGGAGGTCGACGAGCTCGAGGTTAAGTTCAACGAGAAGTGCGAGAATGTCGAAGACTTGTCCAGGCGCTTGCACGAGATCACTGAACAATTGGAAACTCTGAGCGAACAGCATCAGCGCTGTGCAGATTACAAACTCCGCACGGAAGACGTGCAAACACAACTACAACAGGCAGAGCATTCTCTAGAACTAGAGAAGTCTAACGCTGAAGCTCTGTTGAAAGATTTCGAAGAGAAGGAACGACGATGGGAGGAAGAGAGCGAACAAATCCGTCACTCTGTTCTGAAAACTGATCAGGACAGAGAGATCGAAGTGAATCTCAAGTCTGAGGTTTCTCGAGTTGAAGATGAGATGAAACAGTTGACAAGTTCTCTGCAACTCAAAGAGGAAGAACTGAAAGCAGCGCAGTTGTTGTGTGCGCAGAAAACTTCTGATGTGGTAGAAGTCGAGACTCGGTTGAAATCAGAAATCAAGGCTCTAGAGCAAAACTGCGAGGAACTCAAGTATGCTGTCAAACAGAAAGACGAAGAGCTGTTCGTTCTGAAGGAAAAGCTGAACGACAGAGAAAGCCAAGTGGATAGTTTCGAAAAGAAAGCTGCATGTGCAAAGGAGATCGAACTGGAGCTGCGTCATCACCTGGGAGAAGTGACGCAAGAATTCGAGAAGTTACGAGAATCTGGCCTGGACGAGAGCACGGGGAACAGCGAACTGGAACGCTTACGTGCTGAACTACAGGACGCTCTACAACAGGTAAAACCCGTTATGCAGGAATTTTATGATCGTGTGTGTTATGGAACATGCCGAGAGTTAACAAGGGGCTGAAGTTTCAGCTTTTTGCGCAGTTTTGTAGATGTTTTGGATGTGATTAAAGTTTGTTGTGTTGTGTATCTTATTTATTATTCATTCGTGTTTTCAAGGTATGTGATTCCAAAGAAGAAGTCGCAGCAAAGGAATCGGAATTTGAACAAGAAAAAACACAGATTGTTGAGTCAGCGAAAGACTTCGCTGTCAAGCGGGAAGAGGAATTCGAAGCGAACCTGGCGACGAAGGAGGAACAGCTTTGTTCCGTGGAGAACGAACTGAATCAACTTAAACATGAGCTGCAGATAGCACAGGAGTCCCAGAGAGCTCTTCTGGAGGCTGCAGACGAGAGAGAACGAGAGTTCGAAGCAACGCGAAC
Source organism: Stomphia didemon (assembly GCA_031471435.1). Lineage (NCBI taxonomy): Eukaryota > Metazoa > Cnidaria > Anthozoa > Actiniaria > Actinostolidae > Stomphia > Stomphia didemon. The sequence goes on along the minus strand of JAUPMF010061657.1, from coordinate 2,481 downwards.
CCAGCTACACGATGGCAGCCTAAATCAAGGGAAGTTCACGGAGCTTTCTGTACAGCTCAGGTCTGAGAGACACAGAGTCTTACAACTGGAGGAAAACTGCAAGAAGCTGCAAGATGTCATTGAACAAGGGAAAGCAACGATAACATCGTTACAGAAGCGACTCGACAGTTTTCAGAAAACCCGCGCGACTGACGAGGCGAGGCTGGATTCAGAAGTAACGTCGTTGAACCAGGAGGTCAAAGCGCTGGACGCAGAGCTCAAGAAAGCAAGGGAATCGCTTGGGAAAGAACAACAGCGGGTGGAAGAGCTCTCTACCGTAAACCAGCATCTCACGCAATCGCTGAGAGAACACGAACACGAGGCGCAGCGTGAGAGAGCACACTCCTCGGACACAGCAGAGGAATGCACTCTGCTCAAGGAACAGTTAAGCGGGTTAATGAACGCTCGAAGTGAAGCCGAGATCGAGAAAGAAATACTAATAGTCAATGAATCCAACGAGAAAGTCAAGTTAAGAGAGCTGGAACGTCACGTCGAGCAGATCAGCTCAGAACTCGAAAATAACACGAAAATCAATACCGAGCTTGACGA
>JAUPMF010061546.1:0-14334 GCA_031471435.1 Stomphia didemon | reverse complement strand
GTTGGTCATGGTTAGGGACAGTTGATCAGTACAGTGCTAGAATTGATCAGTTGTTGAAAAACATGCAGGCAGAACTTCATGTTAACTCATGGGTTCCTACATGAAGGGGCAACCCGGAATTCGGAAGTCGGAAGTCGGAACTGGCCCTGCTCGGCCATCGTAGTTATGCACATATTTTCAGAAACGTTGTAGTGTTGTGCCACTCCTTTTGTTACTCTTTCATGAACAATATTACAGTGAGACGACATACGCACTGACCATGCACAACGCCGTGAGAATATGAAAGATGTCAGATCGAAATACAGCTAGGTTGTCTTTACAATCCTTCATTCGGTCCATCATCAGACTGTTGTTGAATGTAACAAGACTCCGTCGCCGTTACCTTATTGGTGCTATAATATCAACAGTATTTGTGACATGTGCTCTCCACTTCGTAGACAGATCGAATCAGCCGAGTGTGGAAAGTCATGAACATTTAGACGCAAAGCAGTTTACTTCTGCTGGAAAACGTTATCAAACTAAAATTGACAACAAAATATTTAGAAATGTTGCCACAAATCGTTCATCAAACATTTCTATAGCGTGCAGCCTGCCAAGTCTGAATCCAGTTCATCCTAGCGTGAAGGAACTTATTCATGATCTGGGTGTTCTCGATTGTGGAACAGTATACTCTAGCTTTCAGAACAACACACTTTACGTGCAGGGAAAAGACATCGCAGCTCTGAATTATCGAGTTATCAATCGGCCAAAAGGAGAAGACTTTCAGTCAAGTCTTTCAGATTCTGTGGTGGTTCAAAACGTCAAGAAACAAGATGGAAATGACGCTGGAACGGAGCTTAAACCAGGTATTGTATATGGTTTCATTGTCAGTGATGATATCATGTAACACTTCTGGCCGATTTTGTTGGTTTAATGATAATTCTTCTTCTTCTTGTTGTTATCTTTCTCACATACGTAAAGCAGCAATTTTGACTAAGCACTGCTTCAAGCTTGGATGGGCCAACTAATTTGAGATCAAATTGTATGTTGTAGAGAAAAATGGCTGCCTTATGCATACAGCAAGCTCGAAATGCTTACATTCCTTTGGAGGTGAAGCCAAGCCGAGAGATGGGATGGATCTGGTATTCCATTGCTGCTTCAGTTGCGTTCAATTCATTATAGCAGCAGACAATACCATCAAACATGCGTTGACTGGATTTTGCATCCATGTAGACAGTAAGTACATAGAATAATTATTATCATGGTTTATTTCTGAAACAAATACCAGTACAGTCGAAGCTCTCGTAAGTGAACATTTCAAAAAACAAAACAAAAGTGTCTGTTAGTTGAGCAGTCCGCCTATGAGAAGGGTTCCCTTAGCGGACATAGCATGAAATGGGTTAAGTGTCTGCTTACGAGAGCATTTTCTAAAAGCTAATTTTTAGGGATTACATGAAATAGTCTGGGTTCGTGATTGATCTATTCAGAAAAATGATACCAGTCTAACACAAACAATAATTATGCAGACTGAGTTAGATAACAAAAATATGAATCTTGAATACTGTAGTGTATTTGTTAAGTATTATTTAACAAATGAAACAGCTTTTTCCGTGCTCAGTAATAAGGCACAGTTCTCGACCAATCAGAGTGAGCGTACTATCTAATCTACAGTATATAATAATAAATAGTAATAAAAAACAGTTATATATTTAGTGTTGTTATTGTTTATTTCGTTGGATTATCTGTGTAATTAAATTGAGTAAAAGATATGGAAAAGTGATGTAGCCAAATAGACTGAATGTTAATCAGTGTGATAATTATTTTGACAGACTCGACCAAAGTCACACTGCAGTCAGAATGTTCAACCAAGTTCAATGTGAAGAATGGCAGCCTCCAGGTTGCTGGGAGAGGGCTGTGCTTACAGACCAACAATCAGACCAATCCACCTGCACATGGTGATCATGTAGTGGCTGGGGAAGACTGCAAACCGTTTAGTCTAGTGATGCCAACAGGTATGTTCAAACCTCTCGAACTGACGATCGTCTTCATGTGGACATTGTCTCTCATGCTTATAGAAAGTGAGATATGAAATAATGGTATATATGAACTGTGGATATCAATGTAGATATGGTGGTGATCGTCACAGTGAGTAAACAGTGCATGTTCGAGGCTCAGAAAACTTTACACTGCTAGCAGAGTCTACTTGTGATCCTCTGCTAAAAAACGAGGAAAAGGGAGACTCTGCCGAAATCGTGTATTTTCTTATTTGCGCATGCGCAATGGTGGCCTAGAGACAATTTCGTCAGAGTCTCTATTTTCGTCGCTTCTTAGCAAAGGATTACAAGGAGACTCTGCTATAGCAGGGTAAGAAAACTTCTGGTGATAAAGGTGAGATACCGCGAGTTATCAAACTACCAACCAAATCCGTCAGGCCAGATGACATTGGTTCGCAAACAGTAGATATTGTTCAACATATTGTTTGGTATCTACTGTTTGCGAACCACTAAGATTGCGCGTTCTATACTAACGATGCTTAGAGTTATGAGCACAATCAAACTGCTGGCCATGCCGTTTCACCGAACCATTCTCTCTGCTTTCAGGTGAATTCAAAGCAATGCCAACCGTTAATGCAGATTTCGTTCGTGTGGACATCACTAAAACGTGTGGGGAGGGCACAGTAACGGAAGTCCACATGCAGACAGCGCCTAGACCAGAAGTGCTAAAGAGAAAGGTGACACCAGCGGGGATTCCTGTCAATATTGCCATGATAATGTTCGACTCTACGTCGGCTGCTAATTTTATTCGAAAAATGCCAAAAAGTAATGAATACTTGAAGACAAGACCAACTGTGTTCATGAAAGGTGTGTGCGTTTATTTGTTTATTTATGTGTGTGTTTATGTGTGTATGGTACGTTATGCATTCGTTAGTATACGCTTTCGTGTTTGAACTTCATTTACATGTAGTCTGGTTTTATATGTCCAGGAAATACCATCGTTGGTGATGGGACAACAGCTCAACTGTGCGCAATGCTTACCGGGATCGCCGAGGAAGATCAGCCTGAAGCGAGGCGCTCAATGACGAACGCCAAAGTAGTAGACGGTTGGCGATGGGTTTTCCGTGATTTCGAAAAACGAGGTTATGCGACGATGTACTCCGAGGATTCTCCGTGGCTCGGCACTTTTAACTATCGTCTTAAAGGATTCAAAAATCCTCCAACTGATCATTATGGAAGAGCTTTCTGGTATGAAGCAATGAGACACTCTAAGAAAGGATACTGTGCCGGTAACCAGCCAATCCATAAAATCACCCTAAACTATTTGTTGAGCTTATTCCGGACCTACCCAAACAATCCCATATTTTCATTTTTGCTGTTTTCTGACCTGACGCATGACAATTTGAATGCTTTGAACTATGCTGATGCTGATCTAGTCCGTGTACTGCAAACCATGGACAGGGAATCCTACTTAGATGACACCATTGTATTTATATTTGGCGATCATGGCGCTCGCTTTGGCCCATTGCGAAAAACACTACAAGGGAAACTAGAAGAACGACTCCCACACATGTCAATCACTTTCCCCTCGTGGTTTCCCGATAAATATCCTCAACTGTACCAGAGTGTTCAAGACAATGCCAAGCTACTGACCACGCCCTTCGATATCTATGTTACGCTACAGCATATTCTCTCGTACCCGACCCCCCCTAAAGATGTGTGCCAATTTGGTCAAAGTCTGTTTGTCCCTATAGATCCCCAGAAACGGCAATGCTCCAGTTCTGGAGTGAAAGATCATTGGTGTGTTTGTATGAAGTATAATAGTGTTGCAGTTAGTAACCCTATTGTAAGAAGCTTAGTCGATTACGCAGTCACGTCGATCAACAAGCAACTCGAGAAAGAAAACAAAACAAGATTGCTGTGTCACCGACATTCACTGAAGCAAATCAAATCTGCGTTGGTTGAAATGCCGAATGAAAAAGTACAAACGTATAAGAAGACATTTAAAGACAATAAATGTGATTCGTGTGGTGTAGTTCACGGGGAAAAAGACGAAAATACCTTGGAAAAGGACACCGTTTACCAAGTGCAATTTGTGACTTGGCCTAATGATGGTTTTTTCGAGGCAACTGTTAAACTACAAGGTGGACGACCCAGTGTGACCGGGTCGATAAGTCGTGTAGATACGTATGGCCACCAACCAGATTGCATCAAAGATACTCACGTCCACTTGTTGAAGTACTGTTATTGTAAGAGCACGAAGCCAACAGTCAAAAACCAACAGACGTGAGCACGTTGCAATTCTTTTGAATGGAAGAAACAAAACCACCTCGCTAACTAACATCATCTTACACAAAAGTAAAGAGACGTTGCCATGTGTCATATTTACCATTGCAATTGATAGCTGTTTTTATGATCAAGACAAAAAAGAAAAAAGAAGACATACTGTGGTGAACTCGTGGATATTGTATTTTTTTTTTTCAAAAAATAAGAAAAAAGTAAAACCCTATCACGTGTAATAATCTGAACATGACATTCAGTTGATACAAAATCTAAACTAGAGTCATGCCGCTTATTATATGCCAAATCCAACCAGCCAGCACCCATATCCAGCAGATAACTCAACACAATGAGGAAAATCATTTGGAGTAAAGACGAGGTTTACTGTGGTTCGAATCACACACACACACCAATGTCAGAACCGAAATGTTATGAAAATCAGAGTTATATTTTTGACCACTAAATGTGAAAATGAAATCAAGATGAAATGAGTTATTTTTAACATCTGACAGGTTCACAGCTAAAATTAGCTAGTTACTTACAGAATGATTCACGACTATTTGCAAATGGAAATTACAAGAATTTACAGGAATGTTCTAGTAAAATCTGAAATTCCTGTATGACAAATAAAAAGAGGAAATTAAAACTTTTATTTAGCATAAAACACGAATCAAATTCCCGAAAATACCTGGTAAACATTTCAGAAATGCCTCGTCATGTATTTTTGGGTTTCCTGTGGTAACAATCGGTTCCAGACAGTTCTAGAACAGTCTTCTAGAACATATCATGCGAAGCTAATATTAGCGTTTTCGTCATGAATGCGCCCTATATAAAGACGGCGGGCAGAATTTTCGCAAGCGATACTGACTTGACACAATGGAGACCGAGGTTTGCAACAACTGCAACAGACACATTCCCAGTGTTAACTACGTTATACACCAAGCTCACTGCTCGCGTAACGTGGTAATCTGCAGCGAGTGCAATGATCCTGTCCGAAAAGTCGACAGTCAACGACACAGAGAACAAAATCACCGAACAAGCAGCTGTGCGTTATGCGGCAAACAAGTCGTACCAGCACGATTAGATAATCACTTGGAGAACTCTTGCTCGGAGAGGATGGTCGAGTGCGATTTCTGTTGCCTTCAGCTGAAATTTCGTAAGTTAAATGAACACGAGGTTTACTGTGGATCGAGAACAGAAGCTTGTGAAAGGTGTCGAAAGTATGTGATGATCAAAGATGTTCAGGGGCACGTCTGCGCTGATTCGCAGCCATCGAAATCCTCGCCGTCATCGAGAAGTGATGTTACGATCGTGCCTTTCATCGTGATAGGCGATGATAACAGATCAACCAATCGGCAAACAGATCCACACAAAATCACCAACCACAGCCAGACTCGACCAGAAGTATCAATTGCAGAAGCCCAAGATGGTTGCCATGGAAATGAGGGTGACGATACCATCTATGCCCTCCCATGCGAAGTATGTGGGGAGTTGTGTGCATCGGATAGGTTGATGGACCACCAAGAACAGTGCGGTGTCATGGAGGATGAAGGTCAATATAGAGGTAGAGACCTGGGGAGACATAGTGGTGCCATGTACCTGGGTGATGGAGGTACACACCCCTCTGGCAGGACCCCATTTGATGGGCCTCATCCATTTGGCATGCTAATACAATCTCATTCTTTCTTTAATGGTTCCATCTTTGATCAAATATTGGCCAACCGATTTAGAACTGATATTTGATGGTTACAATAGAATATTTCAAAATTATACAAAAGATTGTAGAACAAGAACAATATAATGAAACCAAATTGGCCTTACAGCATTGAAAAATTAGGTAATCAATACTATTTCCACTTGAATATCCCAGATGAACTTTTACATACATTACTTTGCAAAATTACTTATTTACATCATTGTTATAACAGAGTATTGGTACAATTATGTAAGAATTGCATGTGGCATATTAATTACAATCAACTGAAAATAAAAAAATATATAATACATGTATTACACTGTATTGTATAAGTTATCAAAGCATTGAGAAAATACTGTTGGGAGTGTCGCTAATGCTTCGATCGATTTTTGGTCTTTTGGCTGCAGGTTCAGACATGGATGCTGTTCTTGGCATTTTCTGGGGAAGAAATTCAATATTCATCATATGATTATAGTTTAGATAATATAAAATAGTTGACCATGAAGGAAACCAACCTTTGAATTGCTCATCTTGTCTTTGTCTGCAGCCTGCACAGTTTTAAATACAAATGTTCTACTAGAAGTAGAAGCATTGGGTTTGTTGGCAGTGATTGACGACAGGCGTGTTAATGTTGCCTTGCTGCGATTTAAAAAAGATCCTTTCTGTGACTAAGGACAGTAAAAAAAATAATGTCAGGCATCCAACAAAATCAAGCTTGTCAAATAAATAAAGCACAACACTAGAAATCCATGTGATCTTACAGGTATTCTTTGAAGTCTTGGTGCAGGAGTAACCGGTTTTATGCTCACTTGCTGTGGGTTTTCAGGAGCTACTAAAGCTATAATAAACAAAACAAATCAAAAATATGAATACATACATGTGTATTGGTGAAAACTAATGTCAGACTTGTCTGTACCTGGTGAAGCTTTGCTAGTGTCCTTGATAATATTCAAGATAACTTGGCTGTCTTCATCCATATCCACTATACTCTCCTTATTGCCCTTTTTCTGCATCCACAAAATATGTAAGTGCTGTTTAGTTATGGTACATTTACAATTGTGTACATGTGAATATACCACAGTGCAAATGTATGATGACATTTGATTTGTCAATCCTCAAACAATTACATATATTTAGAAGAATGCTTAGAGCACTCAATCGTTCAATCAACAGACTGTTAATCCACCATACTATATCAAGTAGACTTACCAGTTCCTCTCTAAGGAAGGTATCCCTCTCAAACCGTTCTTTTCTTCTGTTACACTCTTCTTCAGTCAACAGTTCCACATTAGCTTGATCATGATCCTCTTCATTCCACAACTTATTATCAAACAAATCAAACTGAGAACTAGAATCGATGCCACGCCACCTAAAGTTCCTTTTCCTCCCTTCTCCATGTAAATCACCATCTGGCAGATAAATATCTTGAATGATTCTTAGCTCTGCTTTGTCCTGATCAAGAATGGATTTCCTGCGATTACACAAAATAAATTGTTATATTGAAGTACAGTACACGTAATTGGTCAGGAAAATATCGTACAATCATACACTGTACCTTGCCTACTTACATGTGAGCTCTATTGATTTGTTCCTGTAGCTCCTCGTCAGAAGGTAGATCCTCTAGATCAGATTCCTCCTCTAATATATCTTCATCAGTATTGATGTCGTCATCTTCATCAGATCCAAAATCACTTCCCGATAATTCTGCCTCGTCTTCATAGAACTTTTTCTTGTCAAAAATCCTATCAGAAAAATATGATTGATTACAGTATGTGGAATCTTGATGTTATTTAAACATACTGATGGTCATTACAATAAGGGGTCAGTGCAAGAACAGAGTGGCTTTGATCAAGAGCAAACTTCTCCCTAATTGCATCACCTATTTTATATACAAGAGTAGGGAGATTTTCTTTAAATCAGTCACTTGATACTCTGTTCTTGCACAGACCCCTGAAGTGAATAAATTTTAATATTTCCTTCAACTCCAGAAGGAAATACTGTTAATGATTGCCAGATTTAAACCCACTTTTTAGACTTTTTGCTCCTCAATTCATTTGTGTTACTTTCTTTGTGAACACTGTTATCATCATCATCTGTATTATCGCCATCTTCTATATCCTCATGATCTTCAACATCAGCTTTTTGATCATCTTCCTTATCATTCTTTTCATCTTCTTCACTGCTATCATCATCTGCATCTGAAACATGCTTTTTCTCTGCCCTGGAATCAGATTGAACTGAGCTACCCTTTGCCTGCATGCTGGATTCATTGTCATTTCCAAATACACCTGAGCAAAGACCCAGCAGCTCACTCATGCTTGATGGCTGAGAACTGGCTCCTTCTATAGTAGTACCAAGCAGAGAAAGGGGCTTCACTTTCTTGGGTTTGCCCTCGGACATGGGATTAGTACTGAACTGTCCAGAGCACAAGCCAAGTATCTCCTCCATGCCAACTGCACCATTTGTTGAGCCTAGATTAAAGGAGTTTTGAGGTTTGGGGTTTTCTGGCTTCTTTGAAAACAAAAATCTGAAAATACAAAAAGAAAGATAAATTGAAAAAAAACCACATGTGTGTGTAAATTCAGTTGCATCAGTGATATCATCTTATAACACACCCTTGGGTATCCAACATTTGTGAAAACTGAGTGTCTTCTTCAAGGGCAAATGAGAAGTTTCTGGTTACAGTGACCTTTTCTTGGGCTTTTTCTTCACTTTTATCAGTTGCATTTGACTCATCATCAAATAAATCCTAAAAATGATGAAAAAATAAAAGAAACAGACAAGTTATGCATACAGTACAAGGCTGCAAACTGTACAACACATTGAATACTTACAGATAATAAAGAGAGTTAACTGTAACCTACCTGAGAATATTCTATAGGAAGTGTAAGCTGTGATAACTTGCCAGCCTAAATTAGTAACGACAAAGAAAATATTATGTAGACATTTATTTAAATAAACTTACATGTACATGTGTACAGTACTGGTAGGGAGGAGGAGTTAAATGAGTTCATAATTATTTGGATGGACTTTGACAGGGACTGATTGGATGTGCAATTCTCCCCACTCTTAATAAATATAAATATGAGATTATAGAATGGTAGTGAATTAAAGATGATACATGTTCTCTGTAACTCGGAGTTTCATGCTTGCGCAATCATCAGACAGGCTTTAATGAAAGATATTCCTAATAGTGAGTTTCTTCAGGTAGGTGTTTTTCGGCGGAATAGGAATATTTTTCATTGAATAGTTGAACCTTGTCTGTTCCATCTTTAGCGTATCAGTATTCGAGAAAAGTGCTCGACTATGTAGGAGATTACATTTAGAGAAGTTTGGTGTTAATCTCTGTTCTTGTATTGCTACCTTATTGTTTGTTGATTTTTGATAAACAAGAAACAAAAAGCATGGATGAAATAACAGACAGAGGTCAGTAAAAAATATTTCCATGGAAGAATTTGTACCTTTTTGGTCTTTTCTTTATTTTTTTCATTACTTCCCAGGATATGTCTAGAAATCCTTGGTAACATTGAGAATGGTTCTGGAGTTTCCCTATCAGAGTCACTATGAGTAACACGCCTCACACTCCCTCCCCCCTGAGCAGCCTGTATTTTGATACTGTCATCAGACGATGCTTGGAAGCTAAGGCTTGATTGGCTAGTGTCTTCAAGCGTGAATCGTGGATTGGTTGAAGTGGGTGATTTGAACTCCTTTGTTTTGGTGAAATGTTGAGAGATTTCCTCATCTTCGTCAATGCTATCCAGCCGAAGACAAAGGCTCTGTACTGTGTCTTCATTTGGCATTCCATCAGCACTGGTTCGCGTTTTTGAGCCTTCACTGCCAGTTTGACTATTGCTATTAATATTGAACAAATCAAGGGTTTCCTCCTCTTGCATTGGCACTGTTTCTTTCACTTTTCTATACTTTTTCACTTTATGGCGCTTTTTGCGTCTGATCTGTTTGTCATCACTGAAAACAGAATCCTTGTCATCATCACTATCGCCTTCATCACTGACATCACCATCTGAACCAGAGTTGATGCCATCAAAGTTATTGCTGATCGAGTAATCGTCTTCGTCAGCCTCTTCATCTATAAATTCATTTTTACTCTTGGGAGCATCATCATCATCATCATCTCCTTCCTCTTGTTTCTTTTTGTCTGCTTCATTCCACTTATCAAGCTCATAATCAGAATCAGACTCTATAGAAAGAAATGCTAGGTTACTACTCTACATAGTTAAATGCTTCACTGGACTTTTTGAAAAAGTTGAATAATCTATAACATTTACTTTATACATGTACATTATACCTTCTTCAGTCATTTCTTCTTCCTCTTCTTCTTCACCACTTATTTCTTCATTATCCAATTTCCACTGAGACTGGTGAATCTTGCGTAGCTCTGCTCTCTGTGTTTTCATCTTACTTTCAAGCTGTTCTTTTAAGATCTTAAGACTACCACCTAGAGTAAATCAAAGGTGAACATGGGGAACTCATGGATTTTTACCTTTACCGTAATTGCTTAAATAAGCGGAGCGGCACTAATTAAATTGTTCGCGTCTTACACAGTTATTCAAGGGCAGCGCTTATTTAAAAACTATGGCACTTGTTGAGCTACTCCCAACAAGCAAACGCCAAAAATCAGCTAGTCAAGTAACAAGTGTAACTGGGTCGCGGAGCTTATTCGAGGGCGGCGCATATTAACTTTTTTGCTCAAAATGCGGCACATATTAGAGGGCAGTGTTTATTCGAACAATTACGGTATTTATATTTTATTATTTAACTCTAGAAGGAATTGACGTCAGCACTGTACCTGGCGTTCCCTTCTCTAGCTTGTCTGTTTGGCTCATCAGGGTTTTCTCTTTACTTTCAGTAGCATTGTTTTCCTTCACTTCTTTTGCTGCATTTTTGGGTTTGCTTGTGTGCTTTGCAAACCTAATCAACAGTACAAACATTTGCATCATTCTGTACTTTATTGACTACATAGTTACTTTTGTACATTGTACATTTATGCACAGTAACAATGGATGTTCATGTATGTTAGTGTTGATACTACTGGTATACATGTGTACATGGACACTGTATTTTCTACAGTGTATTGGAATTAAATTCTTACCGCTGTAACAAACTTTGAATTCCTTGTGTCTTGCCACAAAAAAATGGATCACTTGCATTAGAAAGCTTTGGAATTGTTACTGGTTTGTTGGCGACTTTATCAGGTTTTCCTTGTGACTGTTCACTAATTGGTGTGTAATCATCAACTTTGACAATTTCTTTTTCACTTGTACTGTTTTTGTTGATTTTTTGGTCAAATCTGAATAATTAGATTGTTAGAGTATAAAGAGGTTTCCAGGGGTTAGGGAATTAATTTAAGTAATTTCCTCCCAGCAGAAAGTAATGAGGTCACAAGCTAATGATGGCTATGGTGTACAAGCCTCCCTTCCCTGTTCAAACTCTGGATGAAAAACAAAGACTTACATTCTTGTATTGCTTGTATGAGGTACTCGTGTTAGAAAGTGAGTGATAGGTTTAGCTGCAGGTTTATGATAAGGCAATTTGATAACAGATTCTGAAATATGCAAGAAAAACAAAAGCTCATTATCATATAAGGGCTGGTATTGTCAAGAGGGGAGGGGGTGGTATGGTGAAAAGGTAGAAAAAAATAAGTACATAGATATACTCTAGGTATCCTTGAAATTTTTTAGAAACACATTGAAAAAGTTATTTCAAAAATATATATAATTTTAGTAACAATAGTAGTTTCAGATTGAAAAGGCTACATTGTTCAATATAAACAATAACATACATGTACAGTGTAGTACACAATATTCATATTATACACTGTAAATACCTCTCAGCATTTTCTGGCATTCGCTGTGTATGGACTGTATGGCAGCCTTTTTCAGTCGTCTTGGCTTAGGGGACTGTTGATATTTGAAGAAAAAAAATTAACAAAAACAATAAAAAAGTCGATGTTTGCGAAGCGTGTGGTACTGACCCTTTGTCTTTGCGAACGTTTACTCGCTTCTTCTTCTAGTCGTTCGTCGTCAGAATCACTACTATTCCGAGGAGAAGTTTCATCATCAAATATATCTGGTTTTGTTAAGTGGTCTTCTTGTTCAGGGCACGAGTTTTTCTCCTCGATATCGGCGCCATCTTTCGCGCCATCGTCACTGTCTTCCATCTCGGCGTCAAACACATCGTTATTCGTCCCGAAAGACTAGAAAAAAACCTGGAGTTAACCGCTTTGAACACTAGAGAATAAGCAAAAGGCTTGGTTATCAAAATTACCTCCATAACATCAGCTGTTGCCATCATTTTGAAACGATTTCTCAGTTTTTCTTTGCATACAACATAATTCGAGATTTTTCTTCAGACAAATTTCGCGCCAATGTGAATTCTCGGTCGATCTTCGGATATTCTTCGGCTAAACACGGATTACAGCCGATGGTTAACCGATGTATACCAAATATAGCTCGAATTCGAACCGTACGTTTTAATTTAGAGTTCATGTAAAATTAAAATCGCTAAAAAAAATATTGTCAGGCTTACTCTGAGATAAACTATTTCACGGGACAAACAAGTAGTGACTGACGTTTTTGCACAAAAAAATATAAATGTTGGTCACCCATCCGATATCATATTTTTACGGAACGGGCTTGACTTCGGTGATTTGTTTTTGACCGCGCGTTTAACCATCAGGCCACGGTAATCTGTAAATTAGCATAACAATAGGCAATCGCTGGATAGACTACAATATTTTGTCCAATGTTTTTCGGTAGAATGAAGCGGATAGAGCAAGGGGTGAATCATCTAGGGTCTAGGGGCCGATTTACTTCTCCCTCCCTAGCCTTCGGGCTAGCTTGATGACCTGTGGACTACTAGGGATAGCAAAGGACTGTCATGGACCTACATGTAAACCGATACGACGTTTCAGCCTGTATACAGTGTCTAGGAAGTATCGCCCCTTTTTCTTTTAATTTTATTTGCATTTTCCCATTTTTGACATAGGTTCGAATCCCACTATAGACGGTTTTTCTTTTTTCTTTCTTTTTTGCATTTTTTACTTTTCACACATTTATATCATACTGCCTTTCATTTTAGTTATGAACGATCGGGTTTGGAGCAATTAATTAGGCCTTTTTATTTGAATTTAAAATATTTATTAGAAAGTAACTGCGGGCTTCCTGTGTCTTTTTCGTCTCATATATTCCAAATAAGGTCGGGGGCCTGGGAAACCTCGTCCACACGTTATTGCAGGTCGTTCCCAGGTTTTCCACTCGAGAAAAATATTGACTGAAGTGACTGAAGAAAGGTCTAAATAATCCCGTTTTTCCTTTCATTTACTCGAAAAGATAAAACTTTTGCTATCAAAATGGATGCATCATTACTAAAAGATCTAGCTGACTTCAAAAAGCGAAGTATTAGTCAACCAGCAGTCGAATCAAAGAGGATTAAACTCAACCCTACTTCGTCGAAATCCAAACCACCATCGAATCTTCCCAAAGAGCTCTTACAACCGAAAAAGCCTGCCATTCCTTCGGGTTCACTGTCAGATTATAAGACCCCCAAGTTTCGCAGTAAACACAAGTTTGCTGTGATGGCAGCTATTGTTGATTTTATGAAGAAAAGACACATGAAAAGAGAATTTTCGCAGCTGTCCTTGGCAGAAATACTGGACCAAATCAACTACACGGACATTACTCAAAGCGATAAAGCATGGCTGGGCAACGAAGCTCTTAAGAGCAACCCAAAGCTGACTTACAAGGACGATAAATATATCTTCAATCCCAGGTATAACATTAAAGACAGGAAACAGCTTTTAAGGTTGTTAGAAAAACATGAAGACAGAGGTTTTGGCGGCGTCTGCTTGGATGACATCAGGGAGAGTTTGCCCGATGCTGATAACATAATTCGATCAATAAGCAAACGAATTCTTTTCATCACTAGATCAGATAAAAAGGTCATATTGTTCAATAAAGACAAGACATTTGATATCAAAGTTGATGAGGAATTCACGAAACATTGGCGAGCGGTGGCCGTTGATGGCATTGGTGAATCAGATATCGACAAGTATCTCAATAATGCTGGTATTGCCACCATGCACGATTCTGGTGCCAAGCAACAGGCACCTCAGCGCAAAAGAGCTAAGAGGAAAAAGCAGTTCAAGAAACTGAATGATCATTTGGATGAAAGTGTGCTGAAAGATTACACTCAAGATGAACGTTGATTATTCTTGCTGCCATCACAGTTCATCATTGTACCACCAATTCTGATAAGGGACGCACCATTAGAAATGTGAAGGGGGGGGGGGGTAGGACTTCCTTGATAAGCAGGATATTTTTTTCCTACCCGATTCACGTGCAATAATTTTTTTAAGCCTCAAAAGCT
>JAUPMF010061437.1:0-14336 GCA_031471435.1 Stomphia didemon | reverse complement strand
AACAAACGGGCACCAAAACCAAAAAAAGGGCATAGGACAAAGGGCAAATTTTGGATTTAGGGGGGGGTGTACACCCCCAACACCCCCCCCCCCTAAATCCGCCACTGTACATCCTATAGTAATGAATCATGATTAGTACGATTTTGATTAAAACCATTAAACATTGCCAGTTTACACTCAGTTAATCTTAGATCTGATTGATGAGTTGTTTGCCGGTTTGCTGACCGAGAAATTCCTGTGTACTGCGTAAATTCGTACAGTAAGAAATGGAGATAAACCGAGAGCCGCATGAAAATGTATTTGCGCCGCCTGTTCAGTATGAATATATGCGGTATCGACGCAGTGTATCATGACTGACTTCTAAAGTGTTTTGAATACTTGTTTACTTTTTGACATTCACACAGGAATTGGCTAAATAACTCCTGAGGCTCAGTAAAACAGCAAACGAACCGGCTCCGAGCGGCTTTGATACTGATGGAGCGGAACTCCAAAAATAGACAAGCTTTTACACTAGTGAACTCTTTGACTGCTGATTAAACTGAGAATTCTTGGACTACAATGGATCAGAACCTTACTAAGAAAAACTTGCCCCATCCACACTGAGCCCGTTATGTTTTCGAATCGTTTTTACCGTCCACACGGGACAAAAGGAAGAACTGAATGAAATATAGGCTTAGTATAACTGATCAGAACGGAAGACTAGCTTCCTATGATTTTTTAGATTTTTGAAATAATGGCAATTAAGTTGGATCACTCAGTGATTCCCCAGATCGATCGCAAGTTTAGAAATTCAATTACTTAGGACTGAAAACTTACTCAAATATTCTCAAGCTTGACAAGTTAAATATCTATGTCGGAGATACTTCCAAGGACCAGTTTGGCGTGGCATACTTTTGTTACCTCGACACGCGATCACAATTCGGAAGGAAACAAACTCTTGGTTTGGATTCTCCATTTTCATTATCTGAGATAACTTCCTTTTTTCAAATGGACTCAAGTGAAGTTTCCGTCCAATACGTGGAAACGAAAGTGCCTTGTACATTTGCTATCTCAGCCGAGTTTTTTGTACTGGGTGCTTCTTTTGAACTCTACCGCATTGATTGAGTGTGCAACTGAGAAGTACTAAATTTGATGACGAACTTCCTTGTCGTTAAAAAACACCCAATTCGAAGACAAAATTTCGGAATCATAAAACACTTCTCATTTTTCTGTTGTAAAAAGATCTGGAAGATCCGGCAAACAAACAACACTTAGTAATAGTATTATCTATGTTGTTTTATGTGCTCGATGTAAACCAGTAATTCTATTTCGGAAGTAAAATTGATCGCAAAAGAATTTTTACAGTCCGCGAAAACTTGTAGCAGATAAAGTTGGAATTTGATGTCACATAATTGTTATTTCATTTTACTGCATGGAGATTTGATGCCATTGCTTCTCAGTTGTTTCCAGAAAAAAACATAAATTAGAACAAAATAAACGTAAAGTTTGGCGAGCAATATCACCTGAGATGCAGCACTGGAAATGAGCTTTTTTTTATCAGAGATGTAATCCCCTTTTATCGATAAGACACATGCTAATGACATTCGAAAAACCGGACACCAAGTCATTTTTAGAAGCCACTTATTCTACCCAATCGTATATAATTGACAATTTTCAGACCCCTCAAAAAATCCTCGTTGTAAAAGGAATAAATTGAAATCCTCCACATGAATTCAATCACTCGTGAGTGGATTCTCATTGCCTTAAAACAAAGTCTTGTACGGAGTTCTCTTTCGTATCGTCACCACGACTGACCCGGCACGACGTTGATATTCAGTTTGAAAACTCTCTGTATCTAGATTCTGATGTTCATGGTTTGCGGTCTGAAACGGTTGGGATTTCATGGGCAAACAACTGCAATATTAAGATATTAAAGTGCTGCCGTGGATCTACCGACATTGGAGAGCAACGGACCGCCACCAAAGCCTCACACGGCAAGTCCTCAGCAGCTAATCCATCTTCTACTTAGCACACGTGCGCTAGACAATCCATGCATGCCTAAATACCATTGAAGTGTTATAGGATTTTTGAAAGGACAAAACTGATTTTCATAGCACTGTCTCGAGAATTCATCTGACGAAGAAGACTAAAAGTGTATCTTGGCAAGTTTTAAAAGCTAAAAGTGAGACATGAATTCTACGAACGCAACTTCAGTCCGCAACATCAGTGATTGGAATACTCCCTACTGTCCACCAATTGTTGTTGATACACAAGCTGTCAAAAACATCAAAATTGCCGCCTTTTCTCTGGTTATGGTCCTGGCGTTGCTGCTGAATTCTTTGGTGATTGCAGTCTTCGCTAAGACCCCGGCTCTACAAAGAACCGTGAACTACTTCATGGTCAACATGGCTGCTTCGGACCTCCTCATCCCTATAGCTGCCATTCCAAGAGAGATTCTGACCATTGTCACAGGCTCAGAAACGATGCTAGTGGACGGGGACTTCGGTTCTGCGCTGTGTAAGCTGCAGGCTTTTCTGGTCGACATCTCAGCAGTGGTGTCTATCCTAACCATGGTCTGCATCACCGTAGATCGTTTCTGTGCCGTTATGATGCCACTAAGACTAACTCTGATACCAACGAAAGCTCGTGGAATCATCATCGGCTTGATCTGGTTGCTGGCAGTCGTCAACTACGCGCACTATTTCTACACACTCAAGCTTTTCAAGACCACCAATGGAGATGTTCTGTGCATTATGGACTGGTCACCTCTGGATCACCTCAAGTCGTCTACCATTGTGGCGACGTTGTATTTCGTGCTGTACGGCGTATTGCCGTGGATCCTCGTCGCAGTTCTCTATACAGCCATAGTCATTGGGCTCAAACGCGCACACCGAAGCGTCCACGTCGAAGCAGCCAACGCCCAGAATTCCAGGCGCACTCGAAATACCATGAGCGTTACCAGACAAGTCTTTACGATAGTCTTCGTGTTCTCCGTCTGTTATTTCCCGCTGTCCACGCTGTTCATGGTGGTAGTCTATGTCTATCACTTCACCTGCTCTCCTCTGCTCTACTGGAGCAAACTGTTCTTTGCTGCGCAGTTTATGGTGTTTGCAAATTCTGCGCTGAACCCCGGTATTTGTCTTTTTCTCAACGAAAACTACAGGAATGGCCTTTGGAGGCTGCTCAGGCTGAATAACGATCGCGTTCATCCTGAAATAGGTTTAGCACGAGGGAGATCTCTGCGCGAGGAGCCCTTAACACGCTCAACGTAGTTTACTTCAGTCCGCCGGGCAACATCTCCGGCCAAAATCATATTATAGAAACAGTCAGAGGATAAACAGGCTATCGAGGGGGGAGCTATCGCTTATTGATGGGCAAGGAACTGCCCGGCGCAGTCATGCACATGCTGTGTAGTAGAACTATAATAATTATGCATGCGTTTACTTATTAGTGATATAAGCTATCTAATTTACGACCACTGCCCGAGGCTTCCTGCAGTCCTCGTCTAAATAACTAATTGTTTAGTAGATGAACAGAACAGGGATGTTCTTCAAAATGTATCAAAAGTTCCACACCAGTTGGATAGTTCTATAATCTACACACACTAGTGTATATACGACTAGAAAGCATGCAGATATAGTCTCACTAGTTAGTTCAATTCTTTGTACACTTCTGAAATCGCTAACTGAATAACTGTTGTTTTGATTCTTTTAGTTTGTAAATTTAATATCTCTTCTTGCATTCAACTAAACAATTACATCCGACTCGTCTACTTTCCACTGCTTCCACGGCCTCTACGGCTTCACTATCCGGCACTACTAAATCTGGCCATCAAATCCGGACGAGCCTGGCGAGCAAGAGTTACAGCCGTAATCGACACAGTTGGTTTTGTACGTTTCTGCTTGGCACCAACCGTATCTGCAAGCATCGGCACAACTTGCTGTGGTAAAAGATTTAACAATCAGTAATTAACCGATACCATGATGTATTCTTTGCAACTGAACAAGTGCAATGCTGGTAACTGTGTGATTCTCAAACCAGCAGCACCAAGACAAACTGTACATGTTTGGTCACAACGTTTATAAACAACATTTTATAATACCGGCGATCCTAGTGCGCTTCGGTAGCATCATAATTAAAATTACTAACTCTTAACTATGGAAGCATCAGTTAACACTATACGTACCAAAATCGAATAATGGCATGTTTAGAATGCGGCTTTCGGTCATGACCAAACAAAGAGCAAGCACAACCAACACGAACTTCATCTTGACGTACTGAAAACAACCAAATTAACCTCTCATCAAAACACCGAACCATCTTTAACACAACTTGAAGTTCTAATATTGGTTCATAATATCGTTTTATGGAATACCTGTGATCTGAATGCGTTTGCAATGAAGATATTGCTGCTGTTCTGCTTTACTTCGGAACAAGATCAACCAAAGTGAAAACTCAATATTCTATGATTAGGGGCAGACCATTAGAAAAACCCGGAGGGGGTGCAGACAAATTTTGAGCAGGATTTTCTTTTCTGTGAGTAATTATATGCAGGATTTTTTTTGGGATGCTGCAACCTTTGCAGTTTTTTTTTTGCTTGAATCTATCATTCCATTGCTCAACATCACATCTCTTTTTTTCGGGTTTTATCACCTGCAGGTTTTTTTTCCGGCAAATATCTTAGGTTTTCTGGTAAATTGTACCCCCCCTCCGGGTTTTTCTAATGGTCTGCCCCTTAATGGAATAGCACGATCCAATGATAAAGAGATGTCCATAATTATATATATATATTCAACTCAACTCAGCTCAGTCATATATATTAGGCCAGAATTATATAGAGCCGCTCAAATCATTATCAGTTCCTACTATGTGACGACGCTGACGAAACTGAACAAATCGTCATTCAAAAACTCAAATAGCACTCGACCATTTTATAACATAGTAGTGAATAAACACGGCAATGTGAACTGAAAGCTAGCTGTAACAATATTATCACTGCACAGTCACTTAAACTACGCTGAAATTTGAACAAAACTGATTGGGGCAACAGCGCGCGCTCACCATTTTCGGCGGTATTTTTTCTCACACTGTTGGTAAAATATTGATGTCGGCGAAGACAAGAAATCATCATTATTGTACTCATAGAGGAAGAAGGATTGAATCAGTTCTAAAACATGATTTAAAGTGATTGAATATTGTTAATATTATTGTCAGTCATAATACTGAACAATTTATAATCAAGATCTATGTATAGTAAGATTGCTGAGAGAACAAACCGATGATCAAAGAAAATGTAATAAACTGATTTTAAACTAATAATAAACATAAAGACCATCCAGGCGTTGAACCGACAAGGGAAATTGACGGGATTCCTGTGGAACAATTTCCCGCGCTGTTATTCACCAATCACAAGTCTCCATGTATGAATTAGTTTTCAACTACACAGCCAATCAGAGGTCGCCCCGTGAAAAGCATACGCGATATGTTTGACAGCGGCCTCTGTATTATTAATCAAGTGTTTCGAAGTGTTCGAAGGATCGAAAGTGAAACACAAATTAGTTTATATTTGTCATGGTCGAACGAAAGAAAAGCCTGCTTATAACGTATATTCTCTGGATCTTATGGGGCTGGTTAGGGATTCATCATCTCTACTTAGGCCGTGACGTTCAAGCATTCGTATGGTGGTCTACGATCGGAGGTGTCTTTGGCTTAGGATGGTTTCGAGATCTTTGGCGGATACCAGAATATGTAGAAGACGCAAATCTAGGCTCTCTTCAATTAGAGCAACTGAAAGACAAGATCAAACGTGGTAAAGAACCGACATTCAGTGTTACTCGATTTGCTGGTCAAATGCTTGTGGGATATTTTTATGGTATTTTGACTAGATTAGCAATCCCAGAGGTGGCTTCATGGTCTGTCTGTATCGTTGTCCCTCTAGCTATCGCAGCAGGGGTTTACCTTGTAGGTAACATCGGACGAGAGAGAGGAGATTTCAAATATGCTTTCTTTGGTTGTATGATTTCCTTTGCTGTTTTAACCTACTTAACCGGAGAAGAACCCGGGAATATGTACGTAGCGTTGTTCGGGGCAATGGCCTTCCAAAACAAACGCGAGTACAGAAAAGACACCCAACCTTCTAGCAAGTCTTTCGGTAAACGATTGAAAATATTAGGTATAGGTGTGTTGGTGATATGTGCTTTATGGGGCTCTTTCTTCTACTTCAACGCCGAGGTGACCACTGAGGACGGAGAAACAATCAAATTAAGGGATGCTATAAATCACTTCTTTAACTCACCGGTATGGTTGGAATTTAAGGACGTGATAATACAGTTGTTCCAAGAGGGTCATAAAAACGGTTGGAATAATACTTATGACGAATTTGTGAAAGCATTAGATCCCAGGGGAGAACAGAACGCATATCGTGTGTTGGGACTGACTGAAGATGCCTCGCAAAAAGAAATTAGAAGCCGGTACAAAAAACTTGCAATAAAGTGGCATCCAGACAGAAATTTAGAAAACAAACAAGAGGCCCAAAATAAGTTTATGGAGATACAAGAGGCTTACGAGATTTTGGGCAAGATAAAATCAAGGAGAGCTAGTACAAACACAGAGGCACATTCAGAAAATGATCGGAGCGAGTTTTAAGAACTTTGAAATTAATTGCACTCCAGAGATGAGTCATCAAGTCACACGTAGTGATCTGTTGGTATACCTTTGTTTGTTTGTGGGCAGGTGGATAAACTCATTAATAAAATGATAGAGATTGCAAATCTAAGCAAATACATCTGTGTTTTACTTCTGTTAGGTTTTCTAAAACCATTTTTCCTTTTTTTTGTAGTTTTACAGAAAAATTAAAATAATTAATCTACGTTTGTATGTCTAATGTTTCTCCACTATTTAAAATGATATTGATTTTCTATGGTTTCTGATCATTTCTTTTTCATGAAAAAAGTATGTTGGGACATTTAATAGCTTATATACAGTCAAAAAAAGCAAAACACAAAATAACTATATTGTACAAATTAAAGTCAAAATTTATAATCACTTGTAAATATTATGATTAATTAAAAATTCTGAAAGACATAGTTTTGATTTGTGTGTTGTCTATATAAAGTAAAGATGCCTCGCAAACACCTCTGGTCCCAGGTTTGATTCTGGACTGGGACAAAGTGGCGTTTGTTTGATGTGTAGTTCTCTCCCTTGCCACAAATATTTTCCTCCATCATCAAGAATTAACATGTGTGTTGTAAATGTCAATAAAATAGTATGGAGTGAGAAGAGATTGGCACTGAGAAGCCTCTTCCTTTATTTAATATTTTAGATGAAATGGTTTAGAAACACAAATTTTGTAAAACGTCTTTATTTGTATCGTAAGCCAAATTTTACTCAAAAAAAATGGCTGCAAATGATGTTCAATTTTAAAATAATATATTCTGATACATGAGCCAATCTTCTAACATATGTACTATAAATCTTCATATACATGTACTGTACTCAGTTTTATGACCATGCTATGCTTAGCTTTCTTGATCAATATAGAGTCTAACAAGTTGCTGTTGAGTACTTGGTAGATGGCTAACTGGGCAACACCCATGTTGTCCAATATGGTGGTAAATGCAAGGATAACAAAACACATAACCTGAAGTAGCCAGTGCAGTTGGGTTTGTTCGTACTTTTTTACAAAGAGGGCACTGGGCTGGATGGCTTGGAAGTTGCACTCCATACTGTGCTGGCTATGAAAAGAAAGAATGCAATTTTTGAATGATGTAAGCTAATAATTATTAACGGTACATTTGACATAATAATTATTGGTGTAAATAATTGTAAATATTGTGTATTTGTTCAGAATAAGTTTTCTTCAAGTTCGAGGGATCCAGAGTAATTCCCACTTATCCCATACCTTTGGTTGTTTTGGAGGGGGAGGGATTGGCAATTGAGTAACAGCTGCAACAGTGCTACTATTATCACTTGAATACCACCACTCCAAAAACTTCAGAAAGAACACTATCATTGGAAGTCCATTTGCAAGAACCTTGACCAGAAGATTACTTAATGCACTAGGAAGACCATATAACTTGTTTAACCATGTTTTTCCAGTGGTTGGAAGGAAAATGTCACCCTCAACGGTTTGCTCAAGCATATCTTTACGTGACAACCGCTGCAGTCTCAGACCAATCCAGTGAAGAAGGGGAGAGTGAGAGACTGAAGCTGAAAACATGTAAGTCATTTGATAACAAAGAAAAATAGATTCCCACGTCAAGTGAAAAAAAGGATAGACAGTAACAAACAGACGTTTGAGGTGCTGTAGGAATGTTTGTCTCCTCAGTGTGTAGGAACCAGGGTCTCCAGTTTCTTCGCGTAGTTTTGTAAAGTACTGATCTAATTTCATTTTTAAATACGGAATAACAACCATTGTAATCAATGAGAAGTATCTTTGCCTGTCTGTTATCTTTGAGGTGTTGACATCAGTGGGCGATGAATGAGGTGTGGAGTCTGGAGAAGACCAAATATGTGATCGTCGGAGACCATAAAAGTGCTCAGAAAACGTTCCATTATACCTCTTGAGGTAATAGTTCTGTAACACATAATCTAGCACACTATAAAGCTCGTCTCCGTAGCGCCACACCCAGCCTATTTTATCTGGGTGGTAGCTCGCTATAATCTTCAGGGCGTATGTGATAGCAGGTCTGAGAACGCTGGTCATAGATTCCTGGGCTATCACCTCGAAGAACGTAGGTCGTTCAGAGCTTGTGCCCTGGTTCAAGTGCGCTCCGTACTCAGCCATGCTCAATTTTTAAAAGAAACTCTGAACTTGGCACTTTACCAGCATTATTAGTACAATAGAGTCCCAGTCAAACTTTCATTTTCGTTATAACATTTTGACCTCGGCGGCAGCCATCTTGTTTATAAGCAGCGCGCAATGATTTGTGGGATAAAGCTAAGAAACCGCGGCTTCAACACAGGTCAGCACAGGAAGCCCGTTGTTTGAGTTTGGATCTCATATTTTATTTGTATGTGGCGTTTAAATTTGAAGAAAGAGTATAAAATATAGAATATTATAAATTAACAAGTATTAATAAAAAGAATGTGAAAAATCAACGACCCGAAAAATCGCTGGTATATACAATTTTGAAAACTAGGCTCCCTGTGGTGGTAAACAAATGAACACAAATTAAATTATACAAAGTTTATTTACAATACATTCGTTTGTTGGTTTGCAATGGACAGAAGAGAATTGCAGTTAGCTAAAGCAGTCAAAGATACTGCTGGTTCTCTCTTCTGGATCAAGGTAATTCTAATAGCTTCTAGGAAATGTATATGTTCTTTATTGCGTTATATTGTTTGGGTTGCCTGGGAACGGATGGTCGTAAATACAGCCACGATCAAACTCAAGAATAATAAAGCGTTTCAGAAGTCGTAGTGTATTATAACATGCAGCTGTTACCTGACATTTAGGTCGTTGGCATTGGGAACGAAGCTGTTGGGAAGACATGTCTTGTTAAGATTTTTTGCGAAAAGAAGGTGAGCGTTGTTGGAATCTATGAATCGATCGTGAAATATTGTAAACAATATGTATGTTTGTTGGTTCTTTGTGTAAATTCTAGTCAGCATAAGTTTGGGAAGTGGGGGTAATTTGCTGAAAACAAGATCCCATGTCCTATAAAAAATATATGCTGGAAACATGATCTCATTGATCAGTGGTGTATAGGTTGTACAAGGGAGACGTACGCCCCTTCCTGATAGATGACTCTTTTTTTCATTATTGGTACTTAAATGTGTTTGTACATAAGACTACAATATAATTGTTTTAATACCTCTTGATTTTGTTTTTAGTTTTCAAAGAGCTATCACCAAACAGTTGGAGTTGATTATGGTATGAAAAACTATGGTATATTATGTTTATAGTGTCATAATTAATATATTATACATATAGTAGTGCTGAAACTAAGTTTTTTTAGTTTCATATATCACATTTTAACATTTTTGACTTTGATTTATCAGGCTTCAAGATACATAAAATTAATGGAATTGACTGTAAGTATAGTTTATATTATATATATATATATTATATATGTTTATAGTATATGGCTAAACCTTTCCTTATATTATCAGTAACATAATGTTAAAAACATTCACTTCAGTAAAAAAAAAATTCAAAAAATTTATAACTTTTTTATTAAAACTTTGATGCATACAGTATTCTAACAATAATATTTATAATTGCAGACAGGATAACTTTTTGGGATTTTGGTGGAAATCCAGACTACAATGAGATAAGAAATGAACTGTATGGACAAACTCAGGTAAAATCCTGAGCTGAACACGAATTTTACTTCACCCATAACTATTACAACACATATTTATCTATCATTTGAAATTTATTTTTGATCATATTTCTAGGCATGCATGATTGTTTACGATGTGACAAACAGACTGTCATTTGAAAATCTTGATGGATGGATGCATGAATTTACTTTGGGTGGTGGAAAGAATGCTGTAGTTGTAGTAGTGGCAAATAAGGTACATACATACACTGGATGAGAAGTGCATAGAGATGTCAGTAAAATGTGCAAAAAAAACTGTCAATTCTATTATTAATTTTTTTGAAAATAAAGTAAAATTTTGTTGTTGTTGCAATGATGCACTGAAATGAAACATTACTCCATCTCTATTTTATTTATTTATTTTTTAGGTAGATCACACATCAAGACGGGTTGTAAGCTCTAAAGAGGGTCAAAAGTGGGCCAAAGCTCATGACTTAAAGTGAGTGACAAACAACAGATCTCTGGAATTCTACTGCAGCCTGCAGTCACAGTTAAAAAATCAATAGCTTTACACAAATAACCTGTATAATAATTTTTTTAATAGTAATAGTTCTCTAATATACCCAACACTTTGTTCGCAGGTATTACGAGACTTCTTCAGCGAATGGCAATGGGGTATTTGAAATGTTTAATGACCTTTTAATGACAGTCATTGATAGAAAGTTAATCAAGCCAAAGCCAATTATACATGTAGGGGATAAGGAAGGAAGAGTAAAATAGGACTTAGAAAAAATAATACATCATACAGCTGCAAAACTGTGATAACCTTTTGTAAATACCTGTCATTACGAAGGTCTGCAGTAGTAAATATTATAATATAGAAAATATTAAATAAGGTGAGGTGGTAAAATATGTATGTAGCTACTATTTGTACATGTCACTGATCAGTTAAATAGGTAGAAAACTATAGAAAACAGTACTTTGCACAATTATGTAAATAAAGTTTAAAATTTATGTCAGATATTTTCATAGCACATTGTTACATTTTGGGCATATTGATATATTATATTTTATAAATATTTTGAGGTGTTTTTCTGCATACTTTTTCCAACATGCAATTACAGTTTCTTCTTCTTCCTTTTGTACTGATACTGTTGCTCTGAGTAACATGCAAAGCCAGGCTGTTGTTTGTCATAATATTCAACTGTCCTCATTCTATGGGTGTGGCTAACACCTTATTCGTGGGTTGCACACATGACTGCCATGTTGGGTGTGGATAACATGTTGGGAGGTAGCTAGGTTGATTGATTACCCAATAATTCACCTTTCTACAGTATCTTGAGCTTGGCTCACATTTTACAACTTGTTTAGTTGCATGGTGTTTTCTCTTTTTTGCTTTCATGTCTGACTTCCTAAAATATATATACAAATATATTTTTAACATTTACTAACATATTAGCATCACTTAATGTTTTTTATTGAATAGAAAATTGTAATTCTTAACTTAAAGACCTACTTACTTCATCATAAGACAAGCCTTCTGTGTGTCTTGTTCGTTTTAAGCTTTTTGGATCTTTTCTTTTTTTTCTGTCATGATCAAATAACTGCACTTTGCAGTGACAGTACGATGAAACTACATAAGCTTATATTTCCATAGAACATCTCACCACTCTTTTATCTCTTTTGCCCATTATATCGTAGTTTTGTATTTTCGGGGAGAAGAAATGTGGAGGATTTTAGAACAAATTCATATTCATGACCCAGGCCCCCCAAAACGCACGATGGTCCAAACACAGGAGGCCCAAGCTTATTTTCTGAGCTGTATTCCAAGGTAGCCTGATCAAATCAGGCTATATCCTAGGTAGATCCTGGTACATGTAACGATTGTGCTGGTCTATATCAGTTGTCGCAGAACACCATATTTCCTGGTTGCAAAAAAGTTCTTTAAAATTATGCATTTTGCATATAAATTGACTCAACTCACCAAAGGATATAAATTTTTCCTAGACAGCTTGGTATTTTAATTCACGAAATACATCTCTGCTTTGTATTTATAACTGTGCAAGACCTTTGACATCAACTAAAAATACGTCGCACTTCTCTCAATTTAAACTATTTATTACCAAAAACAGAAGTCCATAACTATGGACTTCTGCCAAAGGTTATCGATATGACGAAGATAGCTCTATTCTTAGTCTAAAACGCCCAAATATGGCGTTTTTTATATATTTTTAACCCAAAAAGGTGGTGTTTAGCTGTTCAACTATCAGAATCAAGTGGCAACTTCCCAATTTGTAATGTATTGATCAAGTGATCAATGAGCTTTTCCGGATTTTATGAAAGTCACACCTGACTCTAATAACATGAAAACCAATAATCCGCTCATAATCTTCTTTAGATTGCTGTGACTTCAGAGATTAACACAGTTTTAATATTACTGACGGCTGCCTTTCTTTCCATAATTAAATCTCTCTCGAAACGAGATTTTGAGTTAATTGATCTGTTTTGTGACGCGGGTCATCAAGTCTGTGTCGAGTATCACAGCGTAACAAATGTTCTACTGAAGCCGCGCGTAAGCCTGAAATTCCGAACATATTCAATTAGTTGCTGGCCAATCACGGCATCGCGGAAATGGGATATGCATAGAGTTCATTGTGGTTTTATTTACCTTTCTTCTTATTTGGCGCGGCAGATGTGAGCAGCATTGACGACGTGGAGACGGTTTAAAGAACAAAACATGGTCTTTGAAGAAGCTGAAAATTCCGAAGGTGGAATCCCTTCCCGAAGACTTTCGCAGGTCCTCAGCTCTCCCAGCACGACACAAGAAGATGTCGTCATGGAGATGGAAGGTGGTCGTTTCGACAAGCGTCCTATCTCTCCAAAGAGGAGAGTAAGTTGTATTAGTAGCTTTGGACGCAAAGGTGCGATGGAGGCTCCTAACTTTGGAAGCAGGAATCAGAGTTTTGGTGGGCGCAGATTCTCCATGGATCTCTCAAGACCTCGGCTTTCTCCAGCGTTCAAGCGAGACAGGTCATTGAACAAATTGTATTCTGAGATGGAGACGGC
This sequence comes from Stomphia didemon, assembly GCA_031471435.1. Classification (NCBI taxonomy): domain Eukaryota; kingdom Metazoa; phylum Cnidaria; class Anthozoa; order Actiniaria; family Actinostolidae; genus Stomphia; species Stomphia didemon. Next base: position 1,026 of record JAUPMF010061437.1, on the reverse strand, counting down.
AACGAGGAAAACGGGCGAAGAAACCGGGGCACTAGTCCACGACTTGGTAGGTATAATACTCACTGGTTAAAAACATGCTCGGTATGATAGCTATCAAAAGTATGGACGTGAACATCCCAAGGTCTATGTAGAAGGTCTATACAGAAAAATATGCAAAAGATGACACGCGAATTGTACAAGCATTTCAATAACCCACCTGATATTATTTACGACTTCATAAATTTTTATATAAAAATCTTGAATTGTAAATGGTGCTCAATATTTGATTGGAAACACGTAGGTCAGGATTTGTTATGCAGGACTGTTCTTATCTGGAAGTTGGCGTTAAACTAAACTGATTACAATAAGTACAGCAAAAAAACACCGCCCGATGAGGTCAGTACATAATTTGTTTACATGTAATCTGCTAAAGGAACAATCAGTCGAGATTTGAAAATGTCTAACGAAAGAAAAAAATATTATCTTTTCATCTTATATAACATCGCGAAGAAGAGAAACTTGTACATCTTTTTTTGGCGACTAGTTGTGATCCTGAACAGCTGCGTTCTGGTAGGACGTACAGTGTGTCGGGCCAATAGTAAGGTGTGGAAAGATAAGATGTTGAATGCGAGCTAACTTAGACTTATTAATTTTATTATCACTGTTCTATATCTCCCTGTAAGTTTTCAAGAGGTCGAGAAAATGATACTCATGATACTCGCAACATTCTTCAAATCTCTAACAAATCGAATGGCTTTCGGGTTAACGTTCATTAGTTAGTCATCTTCGCAGGACGCAAGTCCTGTCACTGAAGATCAGTCTAGACAAATAATTGTTTCCAGTCCTCTTGCATGGGCTCTTGCAGACTCTATGGAAGAGCATTAGACTTTGCATAGTAAATTAGTCTATTAATAACTAGTTATGGACTTCTGCTATGACTAAAGTCACGAAAGTTAAAGGCCATTAAACCATAGCAAGAGACCATTAGATAAGAGAATAGATGTGTGTCCCCATGATAATCTTTCCCAAGGCTATTTATAGCTCGCG
>JAUPMF010061326.1:0-14341 GCA_031471435.1 Stomphia didemon | reverse complement strand
CGACTTTGGTCTGTGTAGTCGACCTGTACCAGTCCATGAGGACAGCGCGTTACGTTCCAGGACCGACACTTTCCTTCCTCCTAAATGTCCAAGTAGAAAACATACTTATTTCTAAAAAAAGCGTATATACTCATCTAAGTCTCAATGGTTTTTTTCAACAATATATAGAGAAAATTAAATGTAATTGAGTAGAACATATTTACCTCCAGGTTATAACATTTCTCTACGTCAGAACATTTTCTGCACGATTCCTTGTTAGAGTCGCCGCGAGTAACATTACACTGTTTGCTGACACAGTCAACTCTCTACAACAACCATCAGTAGCGTTACAATGGTAACAATGATAGCATTAAATGGTATAAAACATTATCATAATATTTTTATTGGTTTTGGAGATACGAACCTGTATATTGTTGGAGCAACGATTGACACTACCAACAGTGTAACAGTTATAGTAGAACCAGTCGCGACAAGCTGCCTGGTGTGGCCTAGAATAATTACCCGGCATGCATTGCCGCAGTGTGTCACACCAGCCACAGTTTGGGTCAGTGGCACAACGTGAACACCTTTCGAATTTACCACAATAGGAGTAAGTACAGCCACGCCCTAGGAATCCCGTCATGCACTTGCAAACGTTGGGTCCTAAGCATTCGCCAAAGCCTGAACAATCGTGAACGTCTCGGCAGTGGAACGTTGAACAGTCCTCACCAATCCATCCCGGGAAGCAGAAACACGTGGAGCCAATGCAATCTCCGTTATGGAAACAGCCGTTTGGACAGCGAATGACTTAATAACAAATAAATAGGCAAGAACATTTAAGAATGTTTTAGCTGGGTATTCAACAGGGATTTAAAAAGTGCACCTGCATTTCTGCTGCAGCCATACGAGTAATGGCGGTTACAGGAAACGTTGTGCGTCTTTTCCTCGTGAGTAAACACGTTGCATTCACCATCCTTACAAAATTAATCGACAAAATTTATGCACATCAATATTTGCTCCCATAGAAATAGAACTGAATCAAGGAATCTAGAAAAATTTCAATAACTTTTTCCTAAATGAATAAACACCTGTTGTTGTTCTACTTCAGTAGTGATCCACATGGGAATTGGTGGCTCTCCATTCGGTATTACAGATGTCATTAGAATGGCTAAAAGTTTTCTATCTCCAGGAGAATTCGAGGAAAGAACATGGCCGCCATAATACTGGGAAAAGAGAAAACCCAACAGCAATAAATACTAATTTCAAGGTATATACCTTATACATACAGAGGACTCCATACCTTGCAATAGGCATCGGCTTCGCGAAAAGACTGGACACCAGCCTTAAATACGTAACACGTTGAGCCCACGTTCATCCACTCAGCGGGGCAGCCAACTATGGCGTAAGAAAGAGGCTCATTTTTATTCACAATTTTAAGGATAAAGTTAAACAAATCGTAGTCCAATCTCGCACCATCGTCCCTAAAGACAAAATATTTTGAAAAACAGGAATCAATGTTTCTGTGGTTGGTGTATGTATAGCTATAGGTACTTGTGCGCATGTACGTTATATGTGTCCAGAAATAAAAATGGTATACTTACAGGATAGAATATTTCGTGGCTGTATTTTCACAAAAGGTTTAAACACAACTTTCGGTAGACGATAATCCACATAGTGTTCTCGAATTCTAAACTTCACCGCTAATTCCAAACCATAACCAAACCAGTTCTTGTCTGCGTTCACCGGATCCGACACAGCAGAGAGCGTCGTGTCCAACTCGTAAAGATTGTAAGGATTCTTCAAGTTATTCTGGTGATATTCGATTGGTCCGTTTGTTCGGATAGTTGCACTATAACTCGCTGTCCCAACGTTTAGGAAGAAAGTATTCTGCACACATTGTAAACCTTTGTGTTCTTTATTGGAGAAAAGGTACTCTATGATATAGAGACCGGAGTTGTTGTAGAAAAAGTTACCTGCAATCTTTGAAATCACATCTTTGATGTGAACAATGTTGAGTTTGTTGTTACTGTAATCTTTGCCGTAGTTATTTGAAAATGAGTTGTCTCTGATTTGAACAGCATCGATTACAACTCCTTTTGTTGACTGAAGACACACTGCCTCTTTGCCATTCATGAGGAAGGTATTCCCATAGATCCAACTCTCTCTAGACTTTCTCTTATTGGTAGGGTAGCCATCGCTCGTTTCCAGTCTCGCGCAGATACCGCCGATCTTATTGTGAGCAATGTAGTTATTCGACAAGTGGAAGGCGTTGTCTTTTAGTTCTATAGACACAGCACCTTTCTTTGCGTTTTCAGAGAACGAATCACCATTCCTGATAATTGTGTTCATTTTTACGGCAAAAGAGTTCCTTGAAGACGGAGTTGATCTATAGAAAATCCCATGTACTTTACTATCGCTGATAATGTTATGCAGAACTTGGTGATTTTCTGAAATATCAAACAATATGAATCACGATACCAAGAAGTTAGTTTTAAATTCATAGTAACCATAATTATTCAATCGTACCTTCTACACATTTCTGAAATTCGATGTCATCTAGAGTGATAAAGTTCCTGTAGTAGTAGTTATCGGTGACATTATATGACCCAACAAAGAGCAGTCGATACTCCATTAAGTCCTTAGGCAAATCCAGCACCACTTTTGTCCACACAAGAACTTCAGAAGACTTTGGCTTCCAAAATAAAACGAGTTGTACAGTGGTATTAAAAGGATTTGACCCCTTCTGTATAAACAGCTCCAGAGATGACTTGCCAGCTCTGCCAAGCCTGTAGTAAAATACTAAACTACAGACTTGCGCTGAAGAGCGCAGCAATGGACTGACTATGGACGTCCGTCCTGTACCAGTGGGCCACCCGCTGTTACCGATGGCTAGGACCTTCCCTGTTGGTTGGTAGAAACATTAACGCTTAGTGTATTCACTTTATAATCATTATGTTAGTAAAAATACGCACCAGATCTAGAGAAAAACGAGTTATCTGGTTGAGATTGGTATATGTACGTATACCAGTCAGCGGTTACTCTCCATGTGGTTGTCATGTCAACGTCGTTGATTGTCATATTACTGAATGACTGCCAGCCACACATGCCAAATTCAAAGTTACAAGGGATTTCTATTAGAATCAATGAACGAGAAAAATTAAGTAAAAATATTTTAACTTTTAAAAATATATATTTATAAATAAATTATATTCTGAAACTGGGTGATATGTATTGATATTCTTTACCTGAAGTTTTTAAATCAACCACGTCGACTTCCAACATGACTTTAGAGTTGATATCACCATTCCACTGTATGTTAGCTCTCTCAGCAAAGACAAGTTCTTTAAGCAAAATCGCTTTAATATCATTGGTGCTACGCCTTATAAGGGACGTCCCCGCCTTATCAAATATGGTAATCGTTTGTGTACCTTGGTAATAAAGGACTCGAATGCGAACACCCTTACCATATGGTACATAGAAGTCTTTTTGACATGTAACACCTGCTGTTACAGCCTCTAGGTCGTCAAGACCAAAGTACACAACCATTTTACCGCTAAGGTGAACATTTAGTATGGTATCACAGATCATCAGCCGCCCGTAATGGACGGCCGGTATGTTCTGTTGCTGTGGCTCGTCAAATACAACACCATGGTAGTTATGGTGGAATATGTTCTCTTCTAGTGTGACGTTTTGGTTTGTTTGGAGGAAATTGAATCCAGCGTCTTGAAGATTTCTGAATTCATTTTTGTAACTATTGACGTCAGAGTTCGATAAGAAATACCGCATTCCGCCGAAGGTGCAGTTATGGATATGACTGAAGCGAACCGTTGGTGTGTTCATAATACTTTCGATTGCTGACACGTTTGTGTTGGCATGTTGACCACAGTGTGTTATATCGATGTTTTCTAATATAGACCGGTTTTGTGTAGTGTTATCTTCGTGTGACGAGACAAATAGGAGATTACCCCAAGGCTTGCCTTTGCATTCCAATCCAATGTATACCGACGTATTACACGTCACAGGTTGGTCAACCACGTGACACCCTCTTATTGATGACTCGTTACCGTGACACTTCAGTTTGAAAGGCCAGGCCTCCTGTGGTCCAAACTCAAATTTACTGTTTTGCATATCGTTAGACCACGAGTAACCGAGTTCTTCGCATATAACTTTTGTGTTGGCTAGGTTCCAGTTCTCCTCCGGCCAACATACGGGCATCCATGTGTTTCTGTGGAACATTTCAAGACGTCCTTGCCAGGGAAAAGTCCCATCATGCAACCGGACATTTGATATTGCTTTTAGTTTCGCTGCAGTAAACTTTATTTTTCGTCCAGGTTTTCCCCTAGCGATGAGTGTGCCCAGAACAAGCAGGCTTACTCCTGGAGAAAATCTTAGCTCCACATTTGGTTCCATCGTAAGGACAACATTTGGGAGGACAGTCAAGTCTGAAGTAACGTCAAAAGGACTACTTTCTTCCGTGAGAACAACTGACCCAAACAATCGACCTCCGAGTTTATTCCCATTCAAGCCGCTTACTTTATTTGCAGAATGGACCGATTCAAAGTCACTCTGACTGGCCAGAAAGGGTGAAGTTTGGGCAATAGCGTAGTCATGGTTACTGTCAAAATCTACAACTCTTTGTCTTAACACGGTATGATTTTCTGACGTCCCCCACCAATTACGACTCAAATCCAGTGAGTCCATCTGAGTGCGAGCAGGAACATTCAGACAAAATTCTTTTTCGAAGTCTGGATCGACGAAGCTGTTGAAATGGAACCGTGGGACTTTATGCTGAAGCAATCCACGTAGCCGCAAAACACAGGAATGCATCAAATAGGATGAAGAAATCACGGCCATGTTATCCTCAAAGGTATTGTTCATCACGAAGAGCTTGTCCTGGCTCGTAGGGATACTGTACACCGACTGTAGCAATATGATCCCCTTGGCTTTGTTTCTACGAAATGTGTTGTTACATATCTCTGTCGGGTCTTCGATTCTCAGCGCTAAAATCAGTTCTCTTGTAGTACAGTTATTTCTCTCAAAAGTGTTCCCTGCGATGACACATGGACCAGTTGTTGTTGTGCCTTCGATTAGAATCATTGACCCATCGTTTAATACAAATTTGTTGTCAAGGACTTCCAAACCCCTGTTCTGGTTCCTGATATCAATAACTGCTTTGTCCTTTTTTGTAGTACAGTTATTTCTCTCAAAATTGTTCCTTGCAATGATAAATGGACCAGTTGTTGTTGTGCCTTCGATTAGAATCACTGACCCATTGTTCAATACAAAACTGTTGTCAAGGGCTTCTAAACCCCTGATCTGGTTCTTGATATAGATAACTGCTTTGTCCTTACACTGGTTGGCTTCAAAGACGCTTCGTTGTATTTGTATCGAGGCGTAACTATAACTAAGAGTACCAGAGGCAATAACTGCAAAGCCAGAATTTCTTTCAAAAGTATTGTCAGTCAGCACCCACATTGTCACATCACGATCTTGTGGTATTTCGATCGTTGGTCCAAGGTTTTGCACAAACCAGTTGGATTCAAAGACAACCGATGTTCTGGAGCCATAATAGTACTGCGAATAGACCACACCTTTTCTGTTGAACCCGAACGTACTGTGCTGCACAGAGACCATCATCCTCATATGATAACCATCGATAATAAACGCACGTTCACCACTGTGTGTGATACTAGAGCTGATAAAACGTAATGTTTTCACTCCATTGGATCTAACAGTTAACCCTGTTGTGGCAGTCCCATTGATAGTTGAATTATAAATGCCAAATGTACCGGTGAAATCTCCCAGCACGATGCCTTTTTGGTTGTTTTCCAGTGAAACCGATTTCATCACACCAACTGTCAAACTTGTTGGTTGAATAACGAGATTATTACTGGACTTTGTGACACTGCAGTTAGTGATTGACAGGTGCTGGATAGCGTTGCCATAGATACTAATGGGGCCATTTACGTTTGAGTCAAACTTGACATTTTCGATTTCTATGAAACTGTCCAAGGGAATGACGTCATCTAAATAGGTCAAAATAGAGGAAAAAATCAAGTAAAGTCAAGTAATAACAACAGTAATGTTAAAATAGTACAACGAAGAACTATTTTAGTGCTAGAATAAGTTGTACAATCATATTCTATTTTTACCGATTCAGTTGCCATCTTTGTTTTCGCGCAAAAAGGCGTGGGTACTATTAAGCGTATCTCCGCTGATCATACGACTGAAGTCGCTAAAATAACCAGGCACCATTGCGCGCCGAGAAAAAAAAACATGGCGGCACAGAATGACAGTTTTGACAGATCTTTCGCTTTATTCCGCTAAATGTAGGCATGTTTTAGAGGAAGCAAGATATAGACTACAATGTTCAAAGAAAAAAACACTCTATTTGTGTGGAAGTAAGTAGTAACTAGATTTAGGACAATTTTTTTTATTTCCTACAATGACAATAAAACAGAGTGAGAGAAAATGAATACCTTTTTTGGAGAACACGAGCAAACTGAACGAGGACGAATAACCATTTTGCTTGTAAAGTCGGAACAGCATTTCCCTCTGCGAAGAATTGAACGCACGTCGATCTTGAGTGTTGATTTTCTCAATCTTCCCTACAAGAGCAGTGTCACTGGTATTCCCATCGAAGGCGTGGAGGTAATTCTGGTACTGGAACGAGGAAAACAGGACTTGGATTCCCACTTTGAAGCCAGGATCTGTTACAAGTAGATGTTCGCAACTCATGGCCGGGCTTGTAGGAAGGCTCGAGGTAAGGTAGAAAGTATCATCGCGTTTTAGGTATGTTTTGTTGGTTGAGCATATGCTTTCGATTGTTTTGACATTTGGGCTCAATGTATGAGCTGCATGTTTAGTTGACACATCCCACAGACTTTGGTAGTAAAATCCAACCCCTTGTGATGAAGTAACTTCCACATCATTCAGTTGAATATATGGTGACCCAAGCCAGACACCAGTGGATGCAGTGTGAGCAATCCTTGAACTTGGCATTAAAGACTTTTTGAGAAAAGGACTCGGGTAAACAATTTGTACTCCAATACCCGCAGAAGAATTAACATTGATATTACTGAAATTATGATGGTCATAGTCAACACGCAGGGAGAACCCTGGGAGTCCTATATCATTCCTGTAGGCAAAGCCAGCGTTGAAAATTTCCAGATGATGAAGCTCACTTTCCTTGTTACTCACAGCAAGATGGACGCCCGACCAGTGGTTAGACGAACATTGAATGTGCGCGACATAGCTGCAGCTTTTAGCCAAGGTCCATAATTGTTTATTGCATTCAGTGATGTCTTCTTGGTTAGGTACAGAACAACGAAGGTTGATAACGAAAGCGTCTTCGCCTGCTTTTGGATTGATACGAGAATATCCATAGTACTCGAGATACCCAAGCTGATTACAGGCAATCTTTCCTTCTGTAGAAAACGCAGAATATCCAATGCATATAGGAAACCACGTGTCATGGAACAACACTTCAACACGTCCCTCCCAAGGACCAGCACCGCCAGTTAGCCTGACATTGCCAGTGGATTTTTCAGTTTTAAACTGGACAGTTTCGTCACTTTTCCCCATAACATGGAGTTGTCCTTGCACCAACATGGCGGCACGAGGTGGGAATTCCAAGGTCGTGTTGCTGGGAATTCGAAGAAATCCATTTGATAAAATAAGGATATCATCGCGTACCTTATATGAAAAAAGGCTAGAGGGTAGTACCAATTCTCTGTCCAGTGCTCCACCAATTGTTTGACCCCTAAGGAAGCAGCTCTTTCGCGATATGCTTGTCGACACAATGTCATTTCTGTCCAAGGACAGGAGAAAAGGGAAATACTTCACTTCAGCAAGTTGAACGCGGTCATGGAAATCAAGAATTCTGTCTTTTATCTCGCATTCCTCAGATGTATTCCACCAATTATACCTGGCATTGATAATACTGCGATGGTTAAAATACAACGTGGACAACAGGTAGCGATAATCATTCCGGCCAAACAGGTTTTCCTGGAATTCGAAGGTGCCCTCCTTAAAAACAACCAGGGCCTTGTCTGTCGACCTGCGGTACAGTTTGGGGAACATGATGGTTCGACCTTGATTACCTTCGAAAATGTTCTCCCTGACATGGGCTTTTCGGATAAGAAATCCCTTGAAGTCCAAGTAAACTGCGTTGATCACAGGATTGTCCAGAAAACTGTTCTGAGTTATGTTGACTTGTTCTGGATTACTCACTCCCCTAGCTGCACAAAAATCCTCATCGATCATGACAATCACTTGGCCCGAATTGTTTTGAAATCTGTTACCTCTGATATCTGCCTTCAGCCTGTAAAACCCGCCACAGGTCGAGTACAACGCGTGTTTCTTGTTTTCTCGTAGCTCGTTATTCAACACTGAAAATGAAACCCGCCTATGACGAGGATATCGTGAGCTCCAAGAACAGGAGTTTGGGGTCAAACGAATTCCCCCAAGAGCATTTCTATTGATACTGCTGCCCGTCACCATGATACTGACATTTTCAGTTGAGCCCCCGATTTGGCAAGCGGGCCAAAGTAGAATCCCATACTGCAGATTATCACTGACGTCACATCGTACTATGTCAAGCCCAGTAAACTGCCTATACATGAATATGCCATGTTTCTCGTTTTCCTGGATATAGGAATCCACAAACTTGAGAACCCCTGCATTGTTCGTAGGCTTAATCCATAGTTTTTGTTACGGAGAATGTACGATGAATAAAAGTTTACTGACACTGAACCATCGTAGATGTCGACTCCGCTGACCGCATTTTCTGATGCATTGAAGAGGCTCAGGTTTACCAGCCCTACAACTCTGTTTGCAACGAGACCATCACCGCTATTCCGCGAGAGACTGGTGCGAGTGATGTTACCAATCACCGATGTGATGTAGAAAAGCATTCCTTTCTGCTGGTTGTCCAAGGCGGTGATGTCCTCAAATCCACAGTCTGATATACTCGAATGATGAAAAGCAGCACCGTTGGCATTGTTTTTAGCGAAGAGCACGTTTGATGCTGAAACCGAGCCCGCGATGTTTTCAGCGTTCATTCCGTCTTGTGAATTGTGAGTGAATTCTGTGTTGGCAATGGAAATTCGGGTGGTTACATCTTTTAGTACGAAACCATGTCCGCGGTTCACAGTAAACTTTGAATTGGCGATTCTTAACGACGTGGGATCTGAGTTTCAAAAAATTAAACATATTCTTAGCATAGGAACGTACTGGTGTGAGCGGTGCATTTGCATCTAAATATCGTGACTCACCTGCGCTATCAGTTAATACCATTTTTATTGACGAGTCATAGCTGCTGCTAAATCGATATCTGATCCATAACACGTGACCCGTAGTGACCGCTGACTTGACAGCTTGTCCACTGTCAGTTTGAGAAGCACTCGACAAGAGCGTCGCGTTGACGTTGTCTCCATCTCTGGCTTCCATAGAATAGCCCGTCCCGCTCAACGATTGGAAGTGAAGAGTGAGTTTATGGCCTGGAGTTGTCCTGAAGACCTTGGGGTAAAAATAAGACAATTAAACCTGACTTATCAGCCACGGGGAAAGCAAGAATACATCCCTGCTCTTCTTTTCAAAACTTAGCTCATATTTTGAACCAACAAGACGCATAACTGCGTAAACTTGGGCTTTCCTTTTTGTCCGTCTCGGGCATCGCCCAAGATCCGTGTTTGGAATACTTGTGTTCATTAACATCTTCTACGCATGCGCTTTAGAGACTCGATGGCGATTTGTGACTGAACACAAGAAAGCTCGAGTAATAATGAATATCTACCTTGATTTGATCGACGTTTTTTCCAGGCTTCGCAACAACAGAGAGCAAAAGAGGATACACCACAGAAGTTGGTTCAACTTTTAGTAAATCTAGTGGCGTTACTTTTATGCTCGAGTATTCAAACCCATGTCCATTTGTCGTGTTGGTCACGTGACTATTATTCATTTCCAACGTCACGTGACCGGAAACTATTTCAACTCCTCTTATCAAACTCCCATTGATAATGCAGTCAGTGATGGTCAGCGGAAGTGTTAAACCCTCAGACTTAATCCCCTTGACCGAGTCCTTGATTGACAGGCTGTGCATTGAGGGTAACGATTTGTTGCCTTTGATTCCAGTGAAAGCGTTGTTGATGTCTACGTTTCTCAGTTGGTTTGGGCTGGCTGTGTCTTTGTACTCGATACCAGTCCAGTAGTGTAGAACAAAGAGAGTGTGGCATTCGATACCAATATCGGCTGTGTGCCCTAAAGAACCGAAAGAAAGTAGATTATGCACAACAAACTATTAGTTTGTATACTGTTACGAAATAAAAGAGAAAAAAGATTAGAAATAAACATTTGAATAAATAAAAATTAATAAATAAAAAAATTAATAATACTAATAATAATATTAACTTTATATTGTTCGTGTTAATTCATGTGATTATTATTAGTAGAGGTAATCACACAAGTGCAAATTAGTTCTAAATTGAATTAGTAAAAATCTACTTACTATCTATTGCAAAGCGCGCGCTCTGATTGGCTACGCTACTCGCTATATATTTAACAATTAGATAGCGAGCTCGAGATTTCTATGAGCTGATAGCTATTGAGCGAGTCTTCGAGCGACCATTATATAAGAGAGTCGATCTTACGCATAAACCTATGTCCCCATGATAATCCGCGCGGTGGCTATTTTTTATGTATTTAAACAAATAGAGTAAAATAAAATTGAACTTGAACTTGAACTTACTAATAATTATATGCATAAATTGTTTTGTTTTGTTTTGTTTTTTTGTTTTGTTTTTTCTGTTTTGTAATTGCACTCTGTGTTACCCTTTCTGCACTGGTGTTACGTTTTTACTGCACTACTCTTAACCAATCAGAATCAAGAAATTGTTTTATGTATGTTATTATTATTATTATTATTTTATTATTTATCGATTTATTTTTAAATATTTATTTTCTTAATAATATTTATATATATTATGAATGGAATTATCATCATTGTCGTCATTATTGTTATTATTGTTATTATTGTTATTATTGTTATTATTGTTATTATATTTATTGTTATTGTTTTTAATAAAGTTTTTCATATTAAATTTTTTATTTTTTATTTATTTCGGATAAAGACTGTCCACAACAGTCTGTGCATGCATAATAATAATGATAATAATAATAATAATAATAATAATAATAATAATAATAATAATAATAATAATAATAATGATTATAATAATAATGATAATAATAATGATAATAATGATAATTATAATATAGATGATGAGTAAGTACGTAAGTAATACAAGTCCCAGCACTCGGCGAGGTCCATTGGGTATTATATTACTAGCTGTATTATAGTAGAGTGCAAACAATATAAGTGTGAAACAGTACTAATTTTAAATAGTACTAATTAATACTAAAAAGTGTTATTATTATTTTTTTTTGTTTAATTAGTGCTATTCAGTACTAATCAGTACTAAATAGTTAGTACTGTTTCACACTTATATTGTTTGCACTCTACGAGGTCTCATTGACTAGCAACCTTTATACAGACATCACACCAAGCCAACCTCAACGCTCCCCTACACTTTTACGAATAACAAAACATGATCTTTTACGTCCACCTTATTAGAAAATAGTGAAAATAGACGGGACCTCTGGCTTTACGTCTTTATCCGAGATAAATAAATAAATAAAAATATATTATAAAAATAATCACATAAAATACCGCGAACAATATAACGATAATAGTCATGATATATTTCTTTTTTCATGGCATTAGTTTACAAAGCAGCGAACACAAACGAGTATATTCAACTCACGACAATCGTGCCTTCCAATCCCTCGATGTTGACACTTCAGTAAGCTTTTCTCTGAGCCTTTACAGTTGACATCGTCCAGCCAAATACTACCAGTACCACCCCTGTGAGTGTAGAATCTCTTGGCTCCAAAAAACCCTAGCTGTCCACAAGCCACTTGTGTATCCTGCATGTTCCAATAATCATCACATACAGTCCCCCATTGGTTGTTAATGTACAACTCCAGTCGGCCCGTCCTATAGTTAGTACCATTAACCAACCTAATGTTTTTGTTGTACGGGACACTGCCATTTATTTTGTCCACGGTCCCGTTAACCAGGATCTTTTGGAACGTTATTCGGTCACTTGATGTCCCTTGGGCATTGAGCGTCCCATAGACTTGGAGTCCTATTCCAGCTGCGAACTGGATTTCTGTGCCAGGTTCGACGTTCAGGACAGAGTTTGTCGTAACTACGAGGTTTGAAGTCACTCGGTAGGGTGAATTCCCTTGTGTTAAGTTTAGTGTCCCGGTGATATCTCCACCGAGCTCGAGCGATAAAACATGTTGTGTTGTTACCAGTGCTGCCAGTAATAACAAGACCTCTCGCCTTCTCATCACCGAAAGCATCGCGGATTGCAGCGCTACTTTTCCTGTGAAATTTTAACGGATTCAGTTAGCCGTTGTGTGACAATCACTGATCACCAATAAGTGATTTCGACTGATGATCCCAAGGACACCATATCCCCTCCTTAGGATAAGTCGGGGAAAGTGTCGGGCTCATTAGTGTAGATCGTCGGTTTACGTTTGACTACAAGGAAGATAAATTATCGGACTCAAAAGACAAAAGTACGGCAAAGAAGTCGACTTTGAGAATGACCGAAGAAGAACTGTTGTAAAACAAAAGATCTACCAATACCGATGCTAAGAGAGCCTGTATTTATAATACACACAAGACCGTCAGATGTCAACATGCTTCCGCATTCTTAGCGAACTGTAAAAATAGAAACAACAGTCACTGAATAACTTACAAACGAAGTACTGATTCCGCTGTGAATGATCACGACTCCATGTATTGAGATATGTGGCTGCAGTTCTACCGTGTTCAGTACGGTAGCTGGTCTATTAGTATCTATATTACCCAATGAACCATCACTTTGACAGCTTTCTGGCTAATTTACCGTGACGCACCGACGTAGCACTGACGATCTGATTGACAGTAGTGAGGGTCAAGTCAGGAATTCCCTGGATATTCCACGCGAATTGGATACTGCACTTTCTCCTCGGCTAACATTGCGCAGGCAAACTTCATTCCAATGAATTGAACTGCAGCACTTTTCTGTTTCTTAAAACCTGTAACTCTTCTTGTTAAGGCAATCGTGTCATGATGCAACGCAATGGCGCAAACGAAGACAGTTCGTTTAGACTGTTTGACGGCTTCGTTTGCGTGAAAAAACGACCACTTAACAACGCTGAACATTACAACCAGCTTACAACTGGTCTAAAAGACAACGATTTATAGCATTTGTAAGTAAACGACAAAGTCACTGAAAGTTAAACACTAATGTATTTCAACATGGGATTCGCTGGAGAATTGTTAAGCATTGGGACTCGTGTGTATTTATATATATTGTTTGCCTTTGGCACCATTCACGGCTTTAGTCGGGGAATGCTAGCTACCTTGATCAGTCTGGTTTTTTAGTTACTCTAGAAAATGCTCTTGTAAATGCCAATGAGTTGTGAGGTTCAAATATTAAGACATATACTGACCATAATATCACAGTCACTGCATTCGTATATATAGATGAGCCTAATACAGTGCGTAATATATTCCCCATGCACAAACAACCACTTCCTTATCCCAACAGACTTATCTTATTGTGACAAGTCATGACTGATTATTGTAACACTGAGAAGTATTGTGGTTCATCTATTGTTTACAATGAGTACAATACGTTTTAGATTAAGGCGCTTTTAGATCCTTTTATGTAGGACAGGAATAACTAAAGGTATTCCTGTCCTACATAACGTACCTTGCTTGTTGTAGCGGCCCTCGTGGATATTTAGTGTAAAATAATATGCGTACTACGACCTGATGGAACGCGCTTTGTGATAGGAGTATCATACAGGTATCCCGTTACGGTCACATTGAGTTTCATTTTTCGCCGCACTCACAGTACATCGCGCACTGAAAATGGTTTCGAATATTTCTCAGTAGTCGAGAGTATATGAAAAGAGCGACCAAAATTAATTAGATGCATCGTACGCCGATTGGCCAATTCAAGCTCGTCCGGCGACTGATAGAGGGATAAAGTAAGCCGTCGAATGATGTTATTACTCGGGCTTTACGATGGAAATGCCTGGGTTATAATTTAATAAAATGTATTAATTTATCATCGAAGTAAGTTACTTTGAAATGGAAACTATTCTCAGTCGAGACAGACAAGTCGTTTTGTGTAGATGCATAATGCACTAGTCAAAGTAAACCCCCACCTCCCCCAACCGGGGACAGGGTGGGAGAAATGTGGGGCTTAGAATCACATATGACAAGCAATCATGCCCCAGG
>JAUPMF010061105.1:0-14347 GCA_031471435.1 Stomphia didemon | reverse complement strand
CTCGTTCTAAGTCTGTCTTATAGGCGCGTATTCAGCTCCAAAAGCTTCTCTGCACACGAACAACAAAAGCGCAACGGCATTGGATATATCTAGTGTCGTTTCCTTCCTGATTTATCAGTGAAGTATTCTGTGTATGGGAGGTTGGGCCGCCAGACATACTCTGCTGATGACGTCATGGTGGCTTGTCCATAAAACTAAAAGGTGTCACTATCGGTCACAATGAGTATTCTGAACACATCCATTAGAGTAACGCAAGCGGGGATAGGAAATCGATCATTTATCCAAGTAAAGTGCAGGTTCATGCTTATCTATGTGCCAACTGCGCTTCAATCCACTGACAGCAATGCGTAAGATAATAAACAAGCGACACCCTGATGCGCTCTGATAAGCGTTACCTCATTTCCGCTCTGTTATTTTGGTCTCAAATTCTTGGTAACAGATTTCCAATGGAATTGAAAAGAAATCCCCCACCACTCACGATAGTAATTACAGCTTTCACTTATGTTTTACTTACAATAAAAGTGTAGTGTGTTTTCTTTTAATAACCTATTACACGAACTATTGTCTTTATAACTCCTGTAACTCGCGTTCCTTGGCATTTCCTTGTTCTCAAAGTGACACTCGAGGTGTCAGATTTCCATTGACTACGTTTCCATAAGTCGCTTAGAACGAGCTGTAATAACTGACTTGAAATATGCGCTACACGGGTTGACCCACACTGACCTCAACATCTGAGATTTTCTCCGTTTATCTTTGCTAATGAGCTGAAAGAATACGCACTCTTGGAGTTTGATATCACTCCAATCTTCTGCTGTGAAGAAGTAACCGCTTGCAACGCATTTGAAGCCATTATGATCGAGAAAGAATATTTCAGCAGAAGAGTCGAGTCGAGCTACCAGAAGAGGTACTACAGCTATTACAAGTTCCGTCTTCGCGTATTGATTTGTTCGTTTCTGTGTTTGCTGGCCGTTGCATTCGTCGTAGCGTCCTTAATCATTCAAGTATTCAACTCATCGACCATCTTTCCTAAAAGTTACGAGCTCGCAGAGGAAGACATGAGAGTTATCACAGTTTCTACAACATTCTGCGAAGGAATCTTCCTCAAACCATCAAAACTCCCCAGAAGCCTCAGTATTGTTAGTGGAATAAGCATGGATGAAAAAATACGCGTGTCGAACTCCAATCTTAGCGTGTATGTACCGCACCACAAATATTGGTACAAGCCTTTCTATCTGTTGAAAGGCTCGTCCATTCAGATCTCAGCCAGTTCTGACAGCTTTTTCAAACTATTGATTTTCAAGGGAAGACAAAACTTCGATGGATGGATAGACAAACAGGGCCGTCAACGCAACAAGAGGTTAAGTAAAAACGATGACAACAAAAGAACACGCATATCGTATGTTTACCACATCTCCCAGGAAGGGAATTATTACATTCTATTTCAACACGTTTCTGGCGTTTCTCGAGTAGCAAGGCTTTCCGTTGTATTGACTGTTTCTCGCCGTGTTTACGATATCTCGTCTCCAGTTGATTCATGTAATGCTCCTGTTGGAAAAACGTGCTATGCTCGACTCCTCTTTCGGTCGGAAGAAAAAACCATACTTCAGGTTTGGGGGTCAAATACGTACCTGAACATATACAGTATCCCAACGACCTGGCACTGCCAACCGCGCGTATGGTTTTTCCTGCTCGTTTTTGGTGCTGGTTATTTTCTGTGTGTTACATGTGGCTTAGTCATTTACATTCTGTTGATGAACAGAAGAAGAGGGGTGTTTAACCTAAAAGCGCGTAAACAGACTACCAATTCCACCCGGAGCAGCTTTGTCAGTACACATTGTGCGATTACAGGGTCGCTCAAAGGTAAACACAGTCGAAAAGGATCAACACAAACGACTCGCTCGTCAAGTCTCCATAGCCAGAAGAACCGCCCGATATCTGGCAACGGAACATTGCAGCGCAACAGCCAAGAGACAACGCTGCCATCTGTGATTCCACACATTTATCGAGGCGATTCCTCGGACAGCGATCGCGCGATCGACCGTGATCTGCCTGGCCAAGAATCATTGGTCTCACTACAACAAACCCTCAACGGGGCGAACTCTCTTGAAAATATCTCTCTCGCTTCATTCGACACTACTGTATCCCTTCCCGTTACTTTCAAGACCTTTCGGAATGGACACATTGATTCGAACACGGCGAGCTGTCATTCGTTCGACGTGGACATCGTTCATCATCACGGGTTTCGACACCGTAATCGCCATCATCCGGGAACCCATAGAGAATTGAAGCGGGAGCGGGCGATTGTTAGCGATCGAAACCGTGAAGACCAAGTGCGTAAAAACCTTGCTCCACGACATCAGAGCGATTCTCAGCTCTATCATGCACGAAGAAACATGACTCTTCCCGCAAGGATATCTCGGGATCGTCGTGCAGGACGGGATTTTTACCGTGATCTTGAGCTCGCAGCTGTGGGTAACACTGAGTGTGAGCATCTTATTTCACGTCAGGGCGACACTCATCTCGATAGTAAAACCATGTCGTTACCAAGGCGCAACACGACGCGTGACTTTTATCGAGATTTAGACATCGCGCGCAAACCAGGGCGCGCACGGCCCGTCACTCATCAAAGTGATTCACAACTCGACTGCTGTGTGCGCGAGAACTGGGCATTACCTGCACCGGCTTCTAGATCTCGGGATTTTTATCGTGATTTAGAGCTTGTACAAAGACGTGACTCCAAACACACCGATAATGAATCAGACCGAGATAGTTCGCATGAGCGGGACAGTGAGCGGAGCAGTGCGCATGGTCGGGACAGTGACTGGAATGAACGGGTATTCGAGCATGTTCTAGAGCGCGAGCCTACACGTCGTAGACATAGAGAAATCCCTGATGACAATATCGACCTGGATGAATCCGATCAATTTTCTATTGGTGATCATTTAGATCAAATAGCGGACCAAGACGCAAAAAGGGCGGCCATTGTGCCTAGATCGTTAAGAATAGGCAACGGTTGCCCGCCTCAAATGGAACCGTTACTAAAAGCAACACAAGTTGAAGAACATGAGAACCAATTGGTTATAGAGGCTCAGGCAGTGCCAGATGGCGAGCCAGCTCAAACCGACACGAGGAAGAAAAAGAGTAAAAACTCAAACAAGAAAGACGTGAAACTCCGGAATCATTCCAATGGGAGACGCAAGGATCAGTTTTGGAAGCCGAGATTATCTATAGTGTCAGAGGTTTGATTCCCGATGAAAAACGCCCAACTAATAGTCAACATTCTTCAGTTAAAATTGAACTAAATGGATCAACGAAAAGCATAACAGTTAAAGAATGTATTGCCGCTGGTATATATTGCTGGTAAAAAGGATCAGTTAGGTTAAATCGCGACATCTCAGTGAAGATTCACCAGACTGTGTCTTCACCTTAGCACCAGCGCCGGCTTTGACCGTGCTAAGCCGATTGCTTATGGATTATCTTGTCAAGTACTTTGTAACAAATGCCTCGTTTTGTGGTCAAGTATGGTTAGCCTGAGTGTATTGCATGTTTGTGTGTATATATTTTTCTATTATATCATGGATATATATATAATATTGTTAAATTAACGTTGTTACAGTTATTGATAATTGTCTATAAACTAATGAAAAAACAATATTAACTTCCATCTCCCTGACTTGTCTGATACTCATACAGAGGAATTTAGTGTATATAACTAGGAACCTTGCATTGCGCTTTGTGAACTTGTGTCTGCCTTTCTATTGTCCAGTATCTGTACAACACGTATTACGATAAAGAAATACTGATAAAACATCGAGTAAAGACGAAGTATTAAAGCGCTGAGGTCAAATAGAAATCCGGTTACCTTAATGAATACTAAATCGCTGTTGTTGGCTAGACTGGCTGGTCTCACAGGTAGCTAAGATCGGGGCGGGGTAGAATGACTCCTAGAGGTCGAAGGATGTCCTATTCCAAACAAGCTACATACACTCATGCTGAATTAAAATCAATTCCTAGTTGTTTTTTTGAGAGATTATGTTCTCCTGATCAAGTGCATACATATTTTCTATACATACACGTCCAATGAAAAAACAACAACAGATCGAATGTCACACTGTTTAATTTGGAAGACTGGGTTCCACAAATCCCATAATCCTTGTTTTCAAAATGGCGGCCGCGGTGTTGAGATTCGGAAGAATTCTGAACGATGTAAAAAGTATCAGTAGATTTGTGAGATATGCAACAAAATCTAACAGCAAGGCGTTGAACCGGTACTCATGTAGATGGCTGTCAACTATTAATTGTCTTCGTAGAGTGGATGTAGGAAGCGCAACTTGTACAAGTTCTGCAGGAACGAAAGTTTGGTTTCAAGACAAGCTCGTGAAAAACGTAAGATATATGTCAAATCCCAAGAGAAAGGAAGACAGAAGCGTTCTGGGAGAACTAATGGAGGCTAAGGAACAACCACAGAGTCAGCTGACAGTTGGAGCTAAAGGTGACTTTGGTAGAAAGATCATTGTTGCAAAGCGGACAACACCACAGGGAACCCAGTATGTTTATATTTCTTGGCTAGTATTTAATGGTTTTGTTTCCAGTTGTGCAGGCGGGGAAGGATTTCACATACCTTGGTATTGTTGTTGTTGGATTTGTTGTCACTGGTAAGCATGATATAAGTATGTAATATCTGCTTATGCATTGGTACATGTACCATATTGCACACTACATATGACACACACACTACATGCCAGGGGCAGATCTACAGGGTGTATGGCAGGTGCATTGATTATGTCACTACCCCCAAAAGCAGAACAATTAATGTGTTTACGCTGTGATTTGTATCATCTTGTTGAAATCATAGCTTCACTGCTGATGCAAGGAAAAATAATCCCAAACATTTTCATTCCTTCTGACATTAGGTGGTCTTCTGTGGTATGTTTTCAGTGAGTTGTTCTTAGGGTTTAGCCCTAACAAGGTATACTCATATGCGTTGAAGCAAGTTCTTGCAAACAGAGAGGTAATCATTGTGCATGTGAAATATCTGTCATATCAGTCTCAGCTATTTGTATGGGCAATATTCAACAATCCTCCTTTTCAAGGTTGTTGAAGAACTTGGAGAACCGATAATGGGACATGGAGAAACTACACGCAGAGGAAGACGTCGTCATGTCAGGTAAGTCACATGATTTATCTTCTAGTATGTCATTATTATATCTATTTTTAAATATTGAATTGTCTCTAGTTTTCAAGAGTACATAGTTGATGGCGAAAACTACATGAGAGTGAAATTCTATGTTTCTGGACAAAAGCGCAAAGGATCAGTTCATGTTGACGTCAAACAGGTGAGGGCCTTAATGCAAGATTCCTTTTAGATCATAATAACTATATACAGACTGTATAACAACAAAGTGTAATAATGATTGTATATTATGTTGTTCACAGGGACCAAGAGGCAATATTATCTATAGGTATATATTTGTTGAGCTCACAGACTACCCACAACAAACTATAATCATTGTAGACAATCGCTGATACTGCTTCTATTGTATTAATTAATCTCTGTCAATTGAAGGTGCAATAAAACACAGTAGATATTTTACAGACTGTTTTATGATGATCATTACAAAGATATTAAAGATGCCACAGTAGGTCGATGCCTGGACCTTGCAGGGGAGGGGTGGGTTATATTTGTACTGTCTGTTGGTGTCTTGAAGTAAAGAAGGGTACTCAGTGTACAGTCTCTTGATGTTTAACCAGAGGCGGGCCCATCATTTTAAAATGTTGGTCATTAGTTGGCATTGTTCAGCTGTTAAAAATCACAATGCATTTTCACTAATAGAAGAGTTTGGAGAGTATAAACTTTGCATCTTTAGCATCTAGCCATCTTGACTTGATTACTACCAAACGTTTACCATCGTACTCCTCCCCTCCCTCACAAAAAGTAAGGCTTAGAGTTTTTGGCCGGGGTGTCTATAACGAGTTGGGGAGCTTGGGTACTACAGGCCTTAAACCACAGGAAAACCAAAATTTGAATTTATGATTTCCCATCATGCACTCGCAGTAATGTCTAGTTTCAACATGGCGGTGAATTCTGTGCGTCCAGGATGGCCACGAAGTCGTTCTTCAAGCAACTCTGCGAAGTATATACCATCAGTTGGAGGTGCTATTGTGGAGAAGACTATTCGACTGTAAGCTATGGCGCGGAATAGGCTGCAATGCTTTCGTTGTACATACATGTGTTTGTGTTTATACTGTGTGTCGCTCTCTACCTCACGTGGTGTTGAGCAGATTATGAAAGGCAGTTGATGAAGTGCTCTAGCTTACTTGACGTTCTTTGTTTCAGTTATCCATTAGGGAATTATACGTTTGGTACAAAAGAAGCCTTGTATGAAAAAGACAGGTGAAAATATTGACAATCACATAAACTAACATATAATATCATCAGTTAGGCACATGATAATGGTTCATGCATGTACATGTATGTTGCAGAATTGTATGTATCTTAATTTTGTTAATTCACTAGTTCTGTTCAAGCAAGATTTCAAAGAATGAGGTACAGTGCAGTACTGGGTACTCTCTCTATATTTTTAACATAGATTCTCACTAGCTCACGCATAAACCACAAACTGTAGATATAGACAAATAACATATAGTTAATAATTAGTAATAATAATAATGGACTATATATATATGTGTAGCACTGTATACAGAGTATAACAGAGTTGTTTCTTGAATACAAGTGTCTGTGGTGTTGAGAGATGGTACCTCCAATTACATGGCATCTCAAGCCACTTGAAAGTCTAATCAATTGTAGATGTAATTACAAAGGCAGCACGTACTGCACAGTGGTTGTTTGACAACGACAAACTTCAACTAAAATGCTCTTTTTTCATCTTATTCCTTTAGGGAAGAATATGAAAAGTATGGCATGCGGAAGACTGTGGAGGGCGTTTTAATCGTACATGAGCATGGCTTGCCTCATATTCTTTTACTTCAACTAGGAACTACATTTTTTAAATTGTAAGTACCCTGTGATATAAATGTATTGGATATATCCAGAACCCCTTCTGTCTGTCAACCATGTTATGGCACATGTGTATAATGTTAGTGGTCTTTATTCATGTTGTGAGACTATTCTTCACTTCTCCAACTCAATCAGTTAATTATGGCAGAACTGCTGTCTAGATTCATGTAGACAACTAGAGATTATTCAACTAGCATTGCTTTCAGTCATTAAGCCCCAGCTTTGTTTATTGTAGGCCAGGTGGAGAATTAATGCCAGGGGAAGACGAGATAGATGGACTGAGACGATCAATGACAGAGGTACATACTTTTGCACATAGACTTTCTCAAAAGTCCTTATTAGAACCTGCACTTCAGCGAATTTTGCATGCTGCACGTGGGAAAAATACGTATGGTCAATTTTTTAACTTAATGTGTGGTTAATGGCAAAGAAGATGTGGCCTAGAATGCAGTGTGTCAAGTTGACAGACTTAATGATTGTGGTATCCACATCTCTTTTAGTGTTGCCAAAACATAAATGTCTTTGCTTGTCATTGTATTACTATTAGATTCTAAGTAAACCTGAACTGGGCCCTGAACCAGACTGGGTGGTTGAGGATTGTCTCTGCAATTGGTGGAGACCAAACTTCGAGGCTCCACAGGTATGCCAAATTTACAACAAAGTGATTGGATGACGCTTTTTCAAAAATTTTACTGAATATATTTTATTTCAGTTTCCATATGTACCTGCACACATAACTAAACCAAAAGAACAGAGAAAATTATTCCTTATTCAACTTGGAGAAAAGGGTTGGTACAATTTAATTGAAAATTCATGCCCTTTCTCCCCTCTCTCTCCCCAAGTCCCCTCTCTGCCTCTTCCAATTTTCTCTGATTCCCCTACCTGATCCCTAAGGACTGCTACGCAGGCTAGTATTTGGGTAGAATTCAGACATTCCAATCTCCAGTTGTGCCAGCTTGAACTTCAAATTGAGTACAGTGGACCCCAGCCTAACTGCCACCCCGGTATAACGGACAGTTTTACAAGTCCCTGCAAAAACTGCAGTAATACATTTTCTGTTAAAAAGTCCTTGTTATAATGGACACTTTTTCTTGTCCTTCCGGTGTCCGTTATAATGGGGTTCCACTGTATTATCCCTTTCAAAACCAATATCACATTTCCTTGATTAATCATGTCCTCCCTCCCTCTTGTAAACAACTTCTATTTTAAAATCAACAGCAAACTTTGCAGTTCCAAGAAATTACAAACTAGTAGCAGCACCACTATTTGAACTGTTTGACAATGCGCCAGGGTATGGGCCAGTTATCGCTAGTCTGCCACAACTACTCAGCAGGTATGCATTACCACGACTTATACTGGGGGTCTTCAATTTAGTGTTGACTTTATCCTGTCAATCCTAGATACAACTTCATGTACTTCTAAATACTGGGGAATCTTTCATGAGGTCATGCAAACAGCACTCCATGGGATAACAAGCTTGCAAACAGACAAGAGTCCCAAAATGATGAAGCCCTACCAACTGTTTGCTATGGCAGAAGGCCTATGGAGTCACCAAGAACATTTAACTAGGAAATTGCTTCGAGTTTATTATTTTTGTCAAATCAAAACAGCCAACACAACAAATTATGTTAATTTTAGATTTTATTTCTCCTTCAAAGATTGTATGTAATACACAAACAAAACAACATTTGTTTTTGTAAATATTTGCATAATTTATGCTTTTTGGATTTTTTTTTATTGTTGCTAGTTTTCTGAATGAATAGTTTATCAGTGATCTATATATACATTTACCTTTAGTGTATGTACAAATATTTACAGTAATAATGGGTATTTATAAGGTTTGACTTACAGTGGACATTACCTATTACCAACAAGGAAGGAGTAAGATCTCCCATGATTTGCAAACAACATGTTCATGAAGATCTGAGTTCTTTGGAAAAAAAATTGGTGTCAGTTATCTGTCATTTATAAAGGCCACCAGCATATAACGAGGCATTCCTTCCCTATCAAATGTTGCATACAGGCAGATTAGGACTATTTCACTGAATCCTTAACAAAAACGTTGACTCTTATTTCAATCCAAAAATAACTATAAAAACAAGGAATACAAACTTATACCATGTGCTGTAGTAGTAACTCCAGCACTTGATATTCTCTTAGTATTTTGGTTATCAAATTACTGCCCTGTAAAGGAATGCCTTGCTATTTTTCGAGCTAGTGATGCCTTACCAAGGATGTCTTTATCTTGTTAAGAGACACACAGCCTCGTCATCTGGGTGGGCATGGTTGTGGTTTCTTGATCATCTATCTGAAAGGGAAAAAGAAAATAGGACGAGTGCAGGTTGTTCCAAAGACTTTTGTGTCACTAAATCTTATTACTGTTTCCTTTGCAGAAGTGAGTTTGATGATACTTCCTTTGTTTGTTTTTAGTTTGGAAAGGCATTGTTGTAGTAGTTATCCATCAGCCTCTACTATCAGCCTCATGCTAGTTGCCATCCATATACACCGAAATATTTTACCTAGTAAAAGTTGCCGACACAACAATATCACTATACTACGTATACTCTCTGTGATACAGACATTTTCATTCTTGAGAAGATTTGAGGCTGCACTGATTACACAACTCTAAGGAAACCTTGTCTTGATTGACATGAAGACAGATTCCACCAGGGATATTTCTGGTTGATTTCTTTCTTGCAGGTCCCTGCGGTCTTTCTGCATTGGAAGTCCTCTTTCTTCCACGGGTTGCATATCGTCTTTGCTGGACTTCTTGTTCTTCTTCATCATCACCGCAATCATGGTCATCATCATCATTAGGTGAGGTTGGCCTTTCATCAGCTACCACGGAAGAAGCGTCGAAGGTGATTCCAGGGGTGGTAACCAACCTCTTCATCAACACAGATAATGTGCTTTGATTGGCAATCACATTGCGAAGATAGGTTACTTCGTCTTCTAACTTCTTTACTTTATGTGCGTGGTTTCGATCCTTAGCTTTTAAGACTTCATTCTCTTTTCTAAGCCCCTCAACTTCGTTCTCGATCGTCTGCATGTGATGCTTTTTCTTCAAGCGATTTTCACGGGCTGCCAGAGCATTCTTCTTGTTCTTTTCTTGCTCTTCTTCCATCGATTTCCCATTCGTTGCTGCGGCCACGGAAAGTTGTTTGGTAGTTGTGCTTGTAGATGAACTACGCTGCTTGGTTTTCTGCTTCTGATCGGCTATGTTGGCATTGATATCGATATTTTCACCGCCTAAAAGAGACTCCATATCGGCAAAATTGAGCTCTGACAAAAAACCCAATTCATTATCGAATCCACTATCGATACTGTGTGATGGTGATAACGATGAATTTGGTAGAAAGTCCTGGGTAGTAGGAGGTTCAAATTCAATGCCAATGTCGCTTTCCCAGTTCAAAGTTTGACCGTTGCTCGCCATTTTGGTTTCCTTGGGTTTAGGTTGAATTTCTTTCACAAAATGGACAGGAGAGCAGTAACTGTGATCCAGATGTACAGTATACGCTACAGACGTCTCAAGCATAACAATCTCAAGGTGATTCAAGGTGATTTTCAGGAGAAATTCCGTATAAAAGTTGGACAAACTCAAATTAGATCTTTCCCTTCGAAGCGACGAAACAACGTTGAAAATACGTCGAGAAAGCACATGTAGAATGACGTAATGTGGCTAACTGCGCAGACTCAGTACATCACGTGATACGGAAAAGCAGTATAACCTTTCAGCGGTTATTTACTGAGTCACGTGACCTGCTTCTTTGCAGTCGCCCCTCACTGTCAGTCACAAAAGTTGTTTTTGAAATATATAAATGTAATTATATTCTATGTAAAGAGAAATAAATAATTGAATAATCTAAGCAAAAATAATTAGCTCATTATCGTGGGAAAGTAAAAATATTTAATGTTTGTAAAGTTGGTATATATATGTCTTTTTTAATTTTAAGTTTAATTTATTGTTGTATATGTATCTATTTTCAAAATGTACGTATAATTTTACTAACAGTTACTGTCATTATTTGTAATACCTGGTCGCACTTTATTTGGAGCCTCGCTCTGTTGTGCGTGCCTTACCACGATTGTTATTATTAATATTTCTATTTATTTACTTTCAACATAAATGTAAATCGTGGTAAAAGCCTTATTAATAAATAAAATAAATAAAGTGAAATCGAGAAATAAAATACAAAGACAGCCAAGGCACGTGACCTGAAGACTTTGAACTTCTTCAATGCGCATGCGCGAATTTTATTTAGCATCGGACACATTCTCAAAATGGCAGATGAAAAAGAGATGCAAACGTTTACTTTTGAAGAGGTCAGCAATCACAACAAAGCTGGCAGTGCTTGGATTGTTATTCATGACCAAGTATTCGACGTAACAAAGTTTCTAGATGAGGTAATTGTGAGGAATTATGGTTGTTTCAGGCAGTGATCGGCTGTTCTAAATATAGCATGTGGATATCGAGTGATTGGGTAACAATCGAACACTTTGATCTCTGAAAATGACTGACTTCTGAACCATATAACAACATCAGTGAATGGTAAATTATAAAACAGCCTGAGAGTGCACAATTACTGGATGACATGTCACATGTATGATTATATTCCCAATGACCAGTGAAGGCCTATGGGATGTCAACCTCTCCCCTTCCCTCCCCTCCCCACCCCCTACCTTATTCACTGGCTGCATATTCCAGTTGTAGCACGATGAAAAACAAACCTTTTCAGCCAGGGCAACAAGCCTAGTAAATAAATAACTAGATAAATAAAATGAGACTTCTGGGAAGGACACCCAACCAAAATTTGTAAGGGTGTGACATAATTATGCTTGAGTCATTTGAAAGCCCCGCACCTCCCCTTCGAGCAGTACCGGGGCTTAGCGGGGACTTTCACATGTAATTCACAACGTTTGAGGGCCCTGGTAGGCAGAAGGTACACTTCCTATCACAGCTTTGCATCGTGTGACATATAAGCGGAGGAGTTACAGTACGGGGGAGTTCACCTCTTACATTGTCCCCAGGGGCTGAGGCGTTCGCTTTCACTTGACACAAAAGTGAATGCCCCGTTACTGCTCGAAGGGGGGGTTGCTGGGCTTTCAAATGACTCATGCATTAGTCAGACAATATGTTGGGTTCCAATACATGTAATTGTTCAGAAGTTGTTGTTGTTGTTGTTTACAGCATCCTGGTGGTGAAGAAGTCCTTCTGGAACAATCAGGTTAGTAATATCCACATCAAGTCATAAAAATACTGTACATTGTACCTATATAGTAAGGTGACTATACTATGACAAAGCAAACAATTGGTTGATTGGGGTTTCTGTGTTTGCCCATTAGGTGGTGATGCAACTGAGAGCTTTGAGGATGTTGGACATTCATCTGATGCAAGAGAATTGATGAAAGATTATCGAATAGGAGAGTTAGTTGAGGTAACATTATGATGAGATTATGTTTCAAGATGAATTCTAGCCAAGCTGATTGTAGTCTGATTGTTATTTGCTGTTGTTGTTTGGTGTCATAATGGCTGGCACGAGTCTGGTTCAGCAGTGAGAGCCATTACTTCCATTTGATTCAATTGCTGCCAGGTCTATATGTGAGTTGAGTTTGTTTGGTGTGTTATTCTCTCCCTGCTGACAAGTTTTTGGGGCGGGTTCTCAGGTCTTCTCCCTGTGAGTTGAGTATTTTGTAAAGGACACCAAACAACAACAGCAGTTAACAATCAGACTACAATTAGCTGTACATATTGAATGTAGTATTGAGTGAGGAGAGACTGTGGCATGAAAAAGCACTAGGAGAAGGGGAGGGTCAAATAATATTTATTTGTTTACTTTTGGGGAATTGTTATGGTTTGATGACAACAATGTTCTGAATGCTTTTTTGGTCACTTGTAGGAGGACAAAAGAGATAACTTACCGGTACGTTGAATACAGTACCTGTACTGTCTGTAGTTTTTTTGTACAATCTAAGCATGTTGCTATACCTAGATTATGTAATCTGGGCTGTAATGCAATTTAAAGTACATAAATGTATCTTATTTATTAATTTTAGTCGAAAGAGCCAAAATATGGCAAAGACTCTAAAAATAAAGAATCATCATGGTAAGAATTCAATTTTATTTACTCATTCCTACACTCTTTGATAATTTCTTATTTATAGTTTATATAACTTGAGGCTGTGTTTTATTGGTTGATCAAGACCAGAGCTACAGGCTTTGATCTTTATGCCATGTAGAGAGTCTAGTTTTTCAGTTAATTTGTTATTAGAACCTATTTTGAATGAGGAAATTGCAGCCAAAGTTTATGTAAATCAGGACAAATTGTATTTATCGACATCATCAATCATTCATGATTTTGCTAAGTGTCTTGTACATCATGCTGCTACAAGATATGCATGATTGATTTGTCCATCACTGTGAACTTGAGTCTTTGTCTTTCACTTGTATTAACTCTACTGCTATTGTTGGTCAGTTTGTTCATGATGGGGTCAGTGCAAGGACAGCGTAAGTGATTGTTGATGTGATTGAACATGAAACTACCCCTACCCTTGTAAAAGGAACTAGGAGATTACATTGGGATAAGTTTGATGTTGATCAAAGTCACTTATGTTGTTCTTGCACTGACCACTTTGTATTCTGTATAATTACAAAGAAAACTTTTTTAAATAAACAACAAGACTAAATTCTAGTTTGTTTGGAAAACATTAAAAAAATAAGGTTATTTATGAATTGGCATTCCAGCTCATTCCAGTGACCTGATGACGTCGTCCAGGTAGGGTAACCTGACAAATCTCCAAAACACATGTTAGTTATCATGAAACAACTTATAACAAAATGTCAGCTTGCACATATCACTACTGGATAAAAACCTGTGAGTGTAACAATAATTATTTTGTTATTTCATTGGTTTTTATCCAGTGGTGTATATTATTTACTATATTATTAACTATTATTGTTATTGTTATTATTAACTATTATTGTTATTGTTATTGTTATTATTATTATTATTATTATTGTTATTATTATTATAAATATTCCTAGTATATTTTTTCTGATGTTTTTTTTTTTTTTTCATTCAGGGTGACCAATTTACTTCTTCCTGCTGCAATTATTGTTGCTATTGCCATAATTGCTTACAAAGTCACAATGTAGAGAATCCTATTAGGGGCCGTTCATTTTTTACCGGGAGGGGGGGGCTGTGGTTTTGGAAATTTGTGTCTAAAATTTTGCATGGCCCCCCCTAAAAAAATGTTTTTATAAACTTGGCCCACCCCCTCTGCAGACTTATGTTTACATATTTTTACAATTTTTAACATATTTTTTTGGAT
>JAUPMF010060882.1:3390-14357 GCA_031471435.1 Stomphia didemon | reverse complement strand
GTACACGTATGTCAATATATAATTATACATGTACACGTATGTCAATATATAATTATACATGTACACGTATGTCAATATATAATTATACATGTATACGTATGTCAATATATAATTATACATGTACACGTATGTCAATATATAATTATACATGTACATGTATGTCAATATATAATTGTTGGTTTGGATATCACTGTAATGAAAGTTCTGTTTCTCAACACTATAGATACTGACGTGTCATAGATACTTGTATTCAAGGGACGTGAAAGAACCAGAAAGGATGTAAACAAATCTCTGGAAGTGACTACCCTCGGTGCACAGTGCTATATTATATATCTATACAGTACTTGTCCCCACTAGGTCAGTTAGAACAACTAGACACCAAATACCATTCATCATTATCATTATTATTATTATTGCTACCTATATATTATTGAATGTACATGTTTAAAATGTTTTTTAAATCGTCTGACACAAAGGGAAAGTAAAATTTTGAAACCACAACATATAATTATAAGCTTACATGTATGTACGAACATGCAGGACTCCAAACATTATTCATTTCCTCTTACCAAAGGCATTATGTCTTCTCTGTTCCTCATCCTCTTGACGTTTTCTATCTTGAACTTGTTGCTCTAGAGATTGAACATCGATCTAAAGGGGAACAAGAAATTATAAAACATGCATTTATTTAAGCTTACACATGTACAATCTAAGTACAGTACATACATGCATACATTTTGTTGAGGCTTATGTTCATGGTGGCAACGAGATCATTGGCTTTGATCATCAAAAATATCTACAACATCATAGACTTTGCTATGTCATCAAGAATGGGTATAGTGAATAAAAGTAGCATTATCTGTACCCCAATAGTTCGAACACGAGCATTGAAGATTCGGCTTTGTCGCTGCAATTCCTTGTTCCGTCTTCGCTCTATGGCGGCATTTGCTTTTAAATCGAGAGGAAGATCAAGTTTATACATCTTGCTGGTTTGGTTTTATACTGTAATCTGGGTATAGACTCTCACAATCTCCCCGTACTTCTGACTTGTCTCGTTGCTGTAGTTTCAAAACACACACATCAAGTTTGCTTTGAAGCTGTTGCTATGCAACACCTACCCAGAATGCCTAGTGTATTCTCACCACTCTCCCTCCTATTCATTACACACAGGAAGCCCAATTTTTGTGCCAAAAAACAGTGTTCAGGGGTTCCATTTATTTATACTGACCATATTGGTAAAAATTAAGCTATATGTAGACTACTAGTAGTAGTCTAGCAAGGCTTAGCCAATACAAGTTGATTTTGCACAGAACAGCAAAATTTACATCAAAATTGACGTTCTCGGACATTCGAGACATTTGCGGCCAATAATGAAAGGAAGTTCTCATAGATCCAGCCCTGCAGTAGATAGGTCAAGCAAACTTACAGCAATCAATTAGAAGATAATACAATAACACGCGTCCAAATACTCGCTCGCAGAGGACTAAAAAGAAAATTAAATCCATTGAAATGTTTACCCTTCCCTATCCTCCGTTTTCATTCTTCTTCAAAGACCAAAGTTTGGTTCCCTACTTTTGTCACTTACCATACGTTTGACTTCGTGTGTTGTAGCATATTATGGACCTCATTGGTCTGCTTACATGTCTTCATTATTACTATCTTTGTATAATGATATAATGTTCGGTGCTCTTTGGCATATGTCTGCTTTCCCCGTCCCACGCACGTTTACCCATTGGGTCCTTTATAGCAGGCCTATTTCTACACACCTTCCCGTTTCGAATATATGTGCTCAGTGATATTGTGATCGATTAGACAGAAAAAAAAGAAAAAAACTTGGCCAAAAAATCTCACTGGCAAAAACTCGGCTTCAAAAAAGATTGGCAATGGCACTTATATAATGGCACAATAATCAATCAAATTTATTTCAAAACTTCTAAAGTCGGTAAAGACCATAGCATTTAAAAGAAAACAACTAATATCGGAAAGAAAATCCATAACTTAAAACATATATATACATAACAGATCCGCTGACCGTACACCGGCTGCAATAGAACAATTATTCAAATCCACATCTCCGGCGTTTGAAGTTTAGTTCTCTAAACCTTGGACGGGTGTTTGGTATAATTTCAAGTGTTCCAGTTTATTCAGTTTTAATCAAAAAACACCAAAATATGTTTTTTTTATTGATATTTTTCGAAAATTTGGGTTATGCTCACTAATAAAACAGAGCGACAATACGATATTTGTTTGACAATATGTGCCAGTTTAGTTTGTCAGTATAGCACAGTTAGGACACTCAAGAAAAAACAAATTAAAATTCATACAATTTCATATTCAAAACACATTAGTTTTTATTTTCACTCTTTCACTGAATAATTTATTCTTCCCGTCTCATCAATTCCTAAAGTCAATTGATATTTTCCATGGTTACTCATCTCTTCGGTAACAGAACTTAGTTACCGAATTATTAATTTCTTTTCTAGAGTGAAACTCGTTCTGGCTGCATTAAATTATCATATTGACCAGAGGTCGCTTTGAATTTCAAATGAGTTCGTTTGACCTTAGAAACACCCAATCGTCATGAAGAAGCTAAGTAAACATGACAGGAGCTCGTTTTGGCAGAGGGAAAATTGAGTTTCATCCTAACAGGTGCAAGCACTGGGAATAAACGACAACCATTCTCTGTATTTCGCTCTTCGTCGAATGTGAGGTTCTCAACATGACCTTCCGAGTAGCTTTTTACTGGGGGATGATCTATTTTGTTTCTCTGGTTCTCGTGGGAGCTGTGAAAAGCAGACCAGTCGGCGGTGAGTAAAGCTAGTTTCACGACTTCAAGCTATTAGTGTACCACAACATTCGTCGTTGGTCATTTGGGGTAAAGAAACCACAATATGATTCTGAGCCATAAAAAAAGAAGTGAATCATAGATTCACTAAATATGAACTGTTTTCATGTTACTAGATTTAATTTCTAATTTGAATTGGAGCAAAAATCTTAGTATTTCTTTCAGTTTAACCACAGAATTACGGTGTCGGTCCTCGAAGGCACTTGTCAGTCCCCGTGTTTACTGACCGAATAACAAACGCTCGAAGAATAGAAAATAATAAAATATAGCAATAGCGATAACAGTTATTGTATAACATTTCAGTGGACGCATCTAGTAGACATCATCAATGGTTTCTCACATGTACATCTCTTGATTAGAAAAAAAACTTTTCAGGATCGAAGGGAGCTTGTACTGTCAGGCTGAATATCGCGCATAATTCCGAGTCTGCGGTGTTGCCGCTTTGGTTTTTCGGCTATAAAACGAGAAACCAAAATCGGGGAAAAATCGACTCCGTGCATTGGCTAATATATAATATAGCGAGGAATATATCAACCATTTTTTAACTTTGATCGAAACAGTCGTTACCTTCTGCTTGTTTTCGAGTTAGTAACTGACTTTA
This sequence comes from Stomphia didemon, assembly GCA_031471435.1. Lineage (NCBI taxonomy): Eukaryota > Metazoa > Cnidaria > Anthozoa > Actiniaria > Actinostolidae > Stomphia > Stomphia didemon. Next base: position 10,911 of record JAUPMF010060882.1, on the reverse strand, counting down.
TTTGACAAACTTCTTAAATTAAAATATATAAAAGTATTAGTACCTCTAACGGTTCAGATATGGCATTAAAATGCTTCTCTGATTCGCGGGAAAATGAGCGCAACCAACCGCTAAATTTGAGAAAAAACAGTTCGAATCTAGTGTTTTACATTGTACGTAATTAGATCTACAAACTAAGGTACAGTTTTACAGTCAAATATGCTGTAACTATCGCTTGAGATATCATGAAATAGAAGTCTGCTTATGGTATTGCATTTTTAGTGTCGATGTTTTAGATATTTAACCACCGTAATAACGTTTCCCTTTAACGCGATTCTTATCAACCACAAAAAGGCTAAACAAACAGTGAAGCATAATGTCGCCGCAGCCAGGCATATTCCGTCTCAAGACATTTCTCCGCTTTGAATAGAGCCAAAGTGTTAACTACTGGCTCAACTTTGTTCTTTTTTGCTATAATACAGGCACAGAATATGGATCTTGTGTTAGCCGTTTTTTCGTTCAGATAGATAACACTGCCGGTCATAACAAACTGATTATCATTGGATCATCCTAACTGAAGTCTATATTCGCTTGTCTTTTGGTAGATAACTGAGCAATTCGTTTGCCTACACAACTTATCTTATTTGTATTTAAATATGCGGCAATAACAAGTTGTTCTTACACCTATAACATTTAACGTGTCAGTAAGTCAGTTTGACATCACCTCAGTCGATCGATCCATATAGGTCAGTTATTCGGTCTTTGCTGAAGGCACCGGCCCAGTTCACGTCATGCGCATCAGCGATGCACCAGTGCAAGCGTATTGACGTCAGTAAACCAATTAGGCATTTGTTATTTCAAAGTTCAGAGGATTGTCCAATACACACAAATTTAATCATTCTATTGTATTTAATACAATAGTATACAATAGAATACATTACAACACAATAGAAACCTTACTTCTAGCCATGACCCGAATACATTTGTGTATGATTTTTCTGCTATCATTTTGAATTTCATGTGTTTGTTTTTCCCCTTTTCCCGGCATTATTGCTTTGTTACCGCGTTGCTGTTCTACCTGTGTTACACTGATTGCACGAGTCACGATGAGTTGTCTTTTCTATCACAGGGGAACTATGTCGTTTGGTCAAACGAGGAGCCTGCGACTGCCGTTGCCTAGAAACACAAACGACTACTTGGGGCAGTCTTGCGTTTCTATACAAGAAATTGTTTATCAGATCATTCGATCCTGTGGAATTAGACATTGGATGTAACAAGTGTGCTGCTGAGTGCGCAAGGTACTTAAACATGAATATACCACTGATCAGTTCGTTTATATGTCACGTGGATTATACTACTCACTTATATATTCATTTCTATAGAATTTCGTTTTCGCACAAAAATAGATTACTGAATATTTGTACCGTTTTGCTCAACACCTGTAGACATATCGAGTCGACACGATGTGAACATGGCAAGTGTGATCGCAGCGGCTGCAGCTGTCATCCATGTTGGAAGGGAGAGTCATGTGACCAGTCAGGTAGCAAACACTCTAGTACGGTGCATGCTAGTTACAAGACAGACAGACAGACATTGTTCAGTTTGCTGCTATACAGTCAATGTAATATATTAGGCTCTTGGCCATTCGGCGTTGTTTTGACTAACCCTAACCCTTGACTAACTATATTCAACCACCCCTATCAACGAGAAACATTGGTGTTGTATATGAAAGTTCTATGAACTTGTAGATCATGTTATCATATTATAAATATTTCTTGTATTCGTATAGATCCCTATATATTGAAAATACTAAAATACTTGTTACTACTTCATTAGCTAATGACTTCGCTCCGATATTCGAACAACATTCATACAGAGTCAAGATCGAGAGCTCTGCAGCAATCGGCGATGTTGTATTGTCCGTCGGAGCATCCGACGAGGACAACAAAAAGTGCCCACAACATGACGCCTGTCCGTGCGCAAGCATCGCCTATTCTGTGTCGAGTGATAACGAGGCAAACCTGTTCAGTATTAATGAAAACACCGGGACGGTTAAGGTTTCAAAGGATCTAAGGACAAGTGAAGGTTCATACATCGAGCTTAATGTGGTGGCGGAGAATGAAGATAAAGATGCTCGTCGAAAAGCATCCACCAAAGTATTCATAACTGTTGTCAACACCGAGAAGAAAAGGCACCGTCGATCTGCCGAACATCATATCGTTAGGCGTAGCGTAGAGCCTACCGTATCACCATCAGGTGTACTGGTCATTGCCCCAGTTGTTCAAAACAATACATTCTATAAACCCGCCGAGGAAATTACCTTCAACTTGTCCCTCGCTCACAACCAGTCAGCGAGCCAGTTTGCACCAGATGCAAACCTGCAGTTTTCTTGTTCGTCCACATTTCTCTCTGTGAAAGACGAAGCATTTATCTCCAGCAGTGGTCCTACACCCACAGTATCAAGCGGTGTTCTGACATTCGCAGCATCGTCCTTTAAGCAACAAGAAAAAATAAATGTAGTTTTCAAGACTGTCGTTAAGTCCACTATCCACCCCTTGGCAAACCTTTATTTGACGTGCAAAGTACTCGGAGACATGGGAGTGACTTCTTATCAAATTGGCCCAGTCTCCTCTTCACCTCCACTTTATGCAGTTTTCCCAAAAGTTACACTGGTTCGATTGACTGAACCTTCAAAATCATGTAATTAGCCATGTATTTATGCTAACAGAGACGATTATTTGATATTTGCTTATCTATATTTAGTTTTTTTGTTCTGATAAAATTTCTTTCTCAAGTATTTGGCATCCGTGATACTTTACATTACCGCATGAGCATCAATATGCCCTGCCTTGACTTCCCGCTCTTCGTGGAGGTGACCTCAGCCATCAACGACTTCTCATTTATGTCGATACATAGCATTCAAACAACGAAAGGCTCAAATATTGGCGCAGGGTCTGGTGGGAATCTCAGTCCGATTCCAAAATACCACAAAAGCTTGAAAACTCTTCTTTTTAATGACAGAGGAACGGTGGACTTCGGAAACCTCACTGTGGTATGGCTTTTCAGAGACAATGTAATTCGTACTATAAGACGAACTAAACAAGACAACGAACCCCAACAAAACAACAGTAACTAATATCAACCTGATTTTTTCTACCCATTGGTTTCAGAATTGCGCCGCAGAGTCTGAAGTTAATAATAAGATTGAGGTCGAGTGGAAGGTGAACGTGACTGATCACCCTCTTCTTGCAAATGGTTCTAAGCATTGGAATGGGGCTGGATTGAGCAGTGGATCTAACATGTTGTATGTGGCTCAACAAGCAATCTATGTCAATAAAGTAAGATGGACTTTTCACATTGAGATTATTCAAACAAGACATGTAGTATATTATGTTGGTTAACTAGATAAACACTGATGCAGCATTAATGAGCATGCATGTTAACTATCGTTGATTGGTTTTTCAGTAACTTATTTTATGGATTTACCGATAGCAAATATTTGTACCGTTTAGATTGAACCAACAGTAAGCTGCACTGTAACCGCCACAAATGACACCATTGCTTCTCGATTCTCCATCGACGACCTGCTCTACTTCACGTATCTATGCAAACACACAAACACATCAACCGCTGACGCAAAAAACGTGATGCTGAAATGGTACTCGACCTATCTGGAGTTTGTTAGCGCATCGTATACTCCGCCAGGTGCGAGTTCAGCTGCCCCCGTGAAAACGCAAAATGCCGGCACCATGCTAACGGATATCGTCGTCAACACCCTAACTCAAGGTCAGATTAGTTCAGTCAAGTGCTGCCGGTCAATGTTAATCTTTCCCTGTGATGAAATAAAACGGTTTGCGTAGAAGATTTAAATTAATCTTATTTTATGGCTTGTATTATTCCGCTTCATGATCCGATAATAAAACAATTCACAAAAAGTAATTATGTGATCAATTGCACGTAATAACTGAGGCTCTGTCCAAACTCAAGACCGTTTTGGCCGGCTTAGTGTGGACGGGGCCTGAATAGCTTGCAAGCTCCACCTGAGCATGTTGGTCAATCATATATACATTCATACTAGTATAAGAATGATTAGTGTAACGGTTTACAATGTGGTGATGATCCGTTTGCACAACAGGTCAAGAGATAACTGGAACTTTAGAGATGAAAGTGAGAGACAACATTTTCCCCTTGGTTGAAATGGATCTGTTCTGTGCTCTCTTGTACAAGAATAACCTCGGACAAGACAAAATGAAGACAATTCATAAACCTGAGCCCCCAGCTATTGCTGGTGTCCCGGTCATCAGCCTCAACATAACCAATCCATTGAGCTGTTACAGAGTGGGCTCCGTCATCGACTTGGATTTCAAAGTCCTGTTGCGAAAGATGAACACAACCCTTCTTGTTGAGGTTGGTATAAGTTTTAGTTAGTTCTTGCTTCTTTGGAAATTAACGACAAGAAATTCATTTTTGATATACATTTGTAAGGCAGACAAAGAATCAACTTGTTTATAAAGTTTTTGTTTGTTTTTCTGTAGTTCATAACACCAGTCAATAGTTCTTTGCCGATGATGTCAATAGTATCCATATCATCCCCACAAGTTGGCTCGAACATAGAGAACCATGCGTCCCTTGCCGAGAAAACAGCAACCTGTAAGTCCACAATCAATGACACCATGAACGACCGCTGCACTTTGGACTTTGGTACCACAAAAAGCATCAAAGGGACAGGGAACGATCCAGCCAATGAAATCTCCATAAAGTTCCAGGTTATTCTCAACGACCACCACAATGTTACAAACGGATCCAAATACTGGCCAGCGGTGGGAGTTCGAGGGGGAAGTCGCATGATGTGGATTGGGGAAGTTGCAGTGACTGTTTGTGACTCTGCCGATCCTAAGCCTGTCTTGAAATTTGAGTCTAACTGCTATGTCCCTGGGACTTCCAAACAATGCTGCGAAGCCAGTTTAAAGAGGCAGTGAGTATTATATTGCATGAGCTGGTTTATCTTAATTATTGTAAAGTCATTTCAGGTGTATTCTTTCATTTCCGATATACTGTAATTGCGTTTTAGGAACGAAGTTCAATTCAACATCACCGTCTCTCATGATCTCAAGTTTTCCGAGCAACACGCTGACAACGTCAAACTTATCCACATGATCCCCCCCTACGTCATATTTAAACAAGAACTGCTAAAAAGTCCGGCCAGTCGACTGGTATTGAAAACGACTACAGCAGGACCTGAACTTGAGGTAACGCTGGAGGGTTACCGGGTGGTACATTACAACCCGCCTAAACTATGGTAAGACCCACCCAATATCCAGGCTGGAGGGGGTTACTAGGTGGAATATCCCGACCCGCCTAAATTATGGTCAGACCCACCCCATATCCGTGCTTTATAGGGTAACCGGTTCCATAGCATACACTGTATGCTCATTCAATTTAAATTGCTTTGAAGGACTCCAAGCAACTTCGTTTCTTGGACAAGCTGAGCTTCTCGTACCTCGCTCAACTTGATCCTTACGATAAGATGCCCACCGGAGACATCCAAGCTACATCCATTGTTGAAGTGTCGTACTTGGGGCACGATCCTGCTACTGTGCTAAGCAGAAAAGCCGGCATTTGTTGCACCTACAAAAACGCAGGTGTGTGTTGCTGCTCGGACTCGATACCTTAAGTAAAAAAATATTCCTATTTGCTAAAATATCGTTTATTCCAGGGGCTTCATCGGGTAAACCTGCAGTAGCACCCTCCTCACTTCCAGGTAATAACTCCTTTCTAACCCGAGCAGAACCTTACATTCTGAATAATTTTGTTCATATCCCTGGATGAATGATGAATTTACGCTTTCATTTTGCATTATAGAGTATTACAGTCGAGGTTTTTTGTTAACTCCAAGCAAATCCTTTTACGTTTGTTCCGAAAACACGTAAGTAACAAAACTGTAGATACATATACACCAGGCAAATAGCCTTTCGGGAAGGCGAATTACTTTTTGCTTTTATTTCGTAGAGCTAAAACGAGCTGTTTTTACACCAACGACGGTGGAGTTTCGTGGATTCGTAAGTATTGTTTCACAAGTGATTTTTGAGTCATCAAGTTCTCTTATCAACCATTTGTGGTTTTGTTTTTTAGCGTTGCATGAACAAGTTGGTCGTGTCATTGGAAATGTTGGAGAAACTTTGTATGCAATAAGTAAAAACAAGAGAGCTTACATGAAGCAAGAATCTCGAGATGCCAACTGGTATGCCATTCCCGCTGATGAATGGAAACAAGTTAAGAAGTCCGCTGAGACCAGCCTGAAAGTCGTTCCGAATAACCATCCAAATACGGGAGATCCTACCATTTTTGTGAAAGATACAGCTAGCAATAAATATGGAGGTAGGTCCTACACCAATCAACCTTCCTAGAAAGCTTATTTTCACGACACCTGCTCAGGGTTAAGCCTTGGACAAACGTAACTTGTGATGAAGTGGCCAAACAAAACGCAAGTTCAAACTTGCGGCAGCTTGCGTCCTCGTGTGGCCAGGGCTTTATATTTTGCTTTATATGTGTTGCTCAACTGAATTTCAGGTAACAAGAATGGGATCTATTTCCGGAAGGACGGGGGGACGTGGGCTCAGAAAGCACTGTGGAAATGCTGTGGAGCTCTTTAGATTGCATTGCAAGTTTCTGTTCGAATGCATACCACATTTTACCTTTTTTGTCTAGTTACTCAAAACACATGCCCTCCTACTAAACAAAATCAAAAATATTTATGAGGCAATTTCTTTCGGTACCAATAGAATAGAAACATATTCTAGTCTCTAATAAGGTTTAAAATGGTGATTTATTATTTAATTATTGATTATACAATGCATGCAATGTGTTCATATTTACTTCTCTACTTGTGTTCAAACCCAATTACAAATATACTGAAGAAAAGCTGATGATCATTAATGATGACGAATTTAAAAAAAAGGACTTATCTATAAGAATAACATATTTCTAGAAATATAGGCAAAGTAATGAATCAAGTAACAAACCTCAATAAGCACCATGCAGTCATTAAAATTATTGCTAATAATTAAAGTCAATTTTGCTATGTAATTGCATGAGTGACTGAGCATTACTCTACTGAATACTCTGATTATATAAATATCTAGTGCAGCCCACAGATTGAAACAAAATATTTAACCCTTATTTTCCACATTAAAATACAAAGAACACAAAGTTTAGTTCTAATTGAAGAAACAATTTTAGAGATATGCCAAAAAGTAATTTGTGATAAGTTCCACCATCTGTTGACAGTACCAAAACCCTTAGTTAAATGTGTGTGAATTATTTCATGCCATGGAGTGGTAGAAATAGTATTTGCTCTGTATCTTCATCAGAATTGCTAGTTCAAATACAAAGTATGTTGAATACATTCAATACAACCAAATTATCACTTCATAAGAGCTAAACTTCATAGAAAAGTAGAAAAACAAGGGATGCAAATTTTGTTTCATTTTGTACTTCAATTTATTGTAACACTCATGATGTAGTTCAAATATTCCAAATAAA
>JAUPMF010060771.1:1685-14357 GCA_031471435.1 Stomphia didemon | reverse complement strand
GACAGCTAAATAGATGAATGGACAGACAGATACATGGACAGACAATTATATAAATGGACAGACAGATACATGGACAGGTAGTATAATGGACAGACAGACAGATCACCAATTGGACAGACAGACAGACATGTGAATGAATAAACTGTTACATGGACAGACAGACTAATATGCACATATGGCCTTGCACAAATCATGTAGTCAGCGCAGCACAGAGAGAGTGGGTCGGTGGGCGATATGGCTTCTGGTGTCACCTGGTTCGGGTATTTTGTCTACGCAGACTTTACTTATCACAGGAAGCTGACACATTCAAACTATACAACATCGTGGGTTAGATTCTAATGAATTTGTTCGCTACTTTTTCCATTCTTTTCAGACAGTAAATAAATGGCTCTAATAGAATTATTTCCATTTTAACCAATCAGATTGCTTTGTTAGCGCATGCTCAAACGTTTATAGATAGCTTGGTATTATTTTTTTAAAGTAAATTATAAATGAGACATATTTATAAAATTCGAATATATATAGAATAATAGGAAGTTTGTTGTTCAATGTATCCGTTGAAAGTGCTCGATACAATGAAGTAGAGCGGATATAAATAAGGATAGAAGAAAAAACTGTACTACATATATAGAATAATATATATAGAATGGTAGTGAATTAAAGATGAGACATGTTCTCTGTAACTCGGAGTTTCATGATATGAATATCAAAATCCAAGACGGGCAACAACTATATACAAGCTTAATTAGTGCGTTTTCGGCTTCCTCGACTAATTTTGACAACTACAGGTTTCCTTATTCATATTATTTTACATATACCAAAGACAGACTGCAAATCATCTACCAACGAATTCTCGTTACTTGACAAGATTATTGGCCATTGACAGTTATTGATATAATATATATTTATTTATTATTATACAGATTGTAGTCTCTATCATAATTATATTTCTCACCATCTCGTGATGTTTCTATGCACAAGTGATATTCCATGTTATTAGAACTACAAGTAGCAGTCAATCGAATCAAATTAAGTTTAAAAAATTAAATACCATACATGACTAAGAAAACCAATGGACTGCTGTTTTTAGCGGAATCAGTTACTTGAATTTCCTTTTCTGTTCCGCCGTTGATATAGAATGATCTTTATGCATGTCGTCGTGTTTGCTAGATCGACTGGTTTTACTAAAGCTAACTCAACAGAGAGCTACAAAAATAGATCGCGTTCAATTTGTAAATGTATAATTAAAGTTAGTCCTCGTGGGAGACAACACTTTTGAAAGGCTTTTCGGGCTCTTCGTAGGGTTCGTCTATGGATTCTTTACCACAGGAGAGTAACCTCTCAATAGAACCAACAGAACTCAATAGCCGTGATGCCGTGAATTCAGTAATGATATTTTGAATAAGCATGTATCTCACATCGTGAGCCCTTAACAAGCCGACAGTGAGCCATGGGATGTCGTTAAGGGTATGGGTTTTCTTGCGAACCGATTAGAAGCTTAGGTCGTGAACGGCGTCTCTCGTAGTGCTCCAGATGCCAGGCGCCACCGAGTCACTGCGTTCGGTGTAATATCGATAGAAAAACCAACTTTACAGATGACTTAATGAGATACCAGTTCTACGATAGACCAAAGAAAGCGATACGTAAATAGCATTGTTTCATTGCTGTGCGTGAAATGAAAATGACACGGTGAATTTCAATTTGTTTTTCAAGCCAGGCATAAACCAATCTTCGTCATTATGTCACCCGTGTGGCGTTCTTTTCATTAATGAAGGCGTTGTTAATTATACTAACGAAACCCGCAAAGCCATTGCCTGAAATTAATCATCCTTTCTATGGAACCCCGATGCTTCGGGTCGTCTGCTATGCGATATTTTTCTCTTCACCTGCTGAGCCACTTTAATGGGTTTTCCTTCTACCAATCTACACGACACAGATCACATTTTCGAATGTTAACCAATCGTAATTACAGCAATCTTCTCTGCCATCGTGTTTTCTTACACTTTATAACACCGAGTTGATTAACTGAAGACTTTATCCCATGTTACCAGCGAACCGCAGAGAGACGCAGGCTTCGCGCATGCGTGGTTTTTGGCATTTTAATTAATCATCCGCGGACATAATGGACTCTTGAGAAAAGAGCAAACTTTTCAATTACTTTTGTAATTAGCCAGGCATCATTTTCAACCTAATGAATCACATAGAAGCCCTGGGCGATATTGGTTTTGCAGCGACCTATACATCGAGGCTCGTCAATCTATCTTGTGTATGGCATTCGTCCCTTTGTTTAATCTAGCTTAGACAGATGTTCGATAGGTCATGTTGTCAGTTCTTCTAATTGCACTCCGTTTACATCCAATTGTGTGTGAAACAAATAATCCTTTGAAGTGATTCGCTGCAAAATAAATTGCTTTTCTAGAGAATAAAAGATGAATCAATGTGAAATATCCATCGGCTTGTCTCCCAGCCCGCCGACGAGCGCGATGCCGCTAGACCTGTCTAGTTTCTAACTTCCCCACTGAACTATCCCACCGTGGCGTAAAAAGTCAATAAAAGTATAAGAATCGTCCTTTTATAGTAGAGCGCTGGGAAGCCTCGAAACAAAGCCCGCGCACAACGAGCCACAAGTAAATTAATTGCAATATGTCATTTGATTTAATTAAAAAGTCTCAATTCGAGATTCTATATAAGCTATCTAGCCAGTAATTGAAGTCAATGATACGCACAGCAAAAGCAAAATGATTTAACGATGTGTGATTACATGTCGTCGACCAATCACAGGGCTTATTTGTCGAACAGTAATAGCAACATCACTTAGCCGTTGACATCTAATTGTGGTGTGCTCATTTGGGGTTTGCAGTTGATTTGGACGGAATTGATTAAACTTAATTCACTGTCATACGACGAATGTGTTCAATAAAACACACTGTTGGCCAACGGTTGTTTTAACAAATGACGACAGCCACAAAGCTAATTCCCACTGTGCTCGATTTGTAGATTTGAACAGCGAGCTCTTCAGCCAACTAACCACGAATACAAACTAAGAATGGATGACCAAATCACGAACTCCGGTAAGCTTCCAGTTCGCTAGTAACCAAACTAATAGCTGTATTCTCTATGCAATTATTAGCCTCTAAAACGAATCTAAATCCACGAGTTTTGTACTGTATTCTGTCAGTAAAACCAGAGCAGCTCGCTACCAGTACAAGCTGACCACTCGTAATCAATTCTCGAAGTCATTGAATTGGTTTTGTAGTCCACCCAATACGTTCCCAGGTCAATTGATTTACTTCGCTCGGGGAATTCGATTGAACTCGTCAAATCTTGAATGGAAGTTGGTGTGGAATCGATGGATATGAAGTTATCAACGCGTTCGTCTGTTCACAGGTCGGGGGCAAGGAGCGCCAAACATGAGAATCTGCGCTGGCTGTGGGGATAAGATAATCGATCGTTTCTTGTTGCTGGCTTTGGAGCAGTACTGGCACGTCAACTGTCTGAAATGCTCGTGTTGCGAGGCTCGATTGGGAGAGATTGGAACGTCGTGCTACGCCAAAGGAGGGATGATTCTATGCAAGACCGACTATGTAAGGTAAGCTTTACCGTTCGAGACATCTAGAGGAAACATCAAGTGCCAGTTTATACTAAAGAATCCTTCTCTACGTTCGAATATCGGTACAAATAACCCTAGGTCATGCCGTCTAGGGCCATTGCTATCGAAGGGTTCAATCTATTCCACGGCAAGAATATCGATTTATTTGTTGCTATCTTTTGATTATTTGGACTCGGAGCTCGAAAAACTCGAATCCATTCAGGTGTCGCAAGCCCGGGGCTTTTTCACCCCACTTCCAGTAATATTTTTAATATCATTGAAATGATTGAGAATGTGTTTTGGACAATATAATGCACAGTGTAGAAGTAGTAATTAATAACACGTACAGACCACCGCAAACCAGCCAAGATTAACATCGGAACACACTTTCCTTTCTATTAGTAAATGATGGATGTGACACCCCATTGAAAATCTATTCCCCTTAGCGACTGATTTTGTAAACAACGAGACAGGAGAAAATAAATTGGATTCCAAGTCGAAATTAGCCGGACTGGCAATTTGTTTCCCATGACGTGTGTCCATCTTTTTCTCTTTTAATAAACAAAGTTTAATCAACGTGCCATGCTCTCTGTTTAACATCGTCACTGACTAAAAGCGACACTTTGAATGATTGTGTGAAAAACAATTTAAAGCTATTTCAAATATTGGCTTTATGTGCTTTTATCTTTAATTACTTATACCATATTAAAACCCACGTTATCAGATACGCCGTGGTGGCTCATATTTCACTTTCTATTATTTGTTGCAGACTATACGGCACGAGTGGCGCATGCGCAGTCTGTGCCAAACTTATTCCCGCCACCGAACTCGTCATGAAAGTTTTGGGGAAAGTCTACCATTTACACTGCTTTACGTGTAGTACGTGTCATAATCAACTCGTTTCGGGTGATAGATTTCACGTCGTCAACGGCCGACTGTTCTGTGAGAATGACGACCCGAATTTACTCAAGCAACTTCACGCTGCAAAACAAACGGTGAGTCCTGACACTACTTACATGCCACACTCACTGGTTTATAATTCATGAAAGGCCATAATGCTTATTTAGATTAAATAACCAGGTTTTTGGGCTTAAGCTAATACACTGTCGTCAATATGACACGTTCTATATCAGTTTCTGCGAAGAGAAAAGCCTGCATTGTTCCGCAATGTCCACAGGTTGCTTTTCATTATAGTCAGGAGATTTCAAAGTTTAAGGACAACAAACACTGGAATTTTGACTGCTTCGTCAAAGTTACAATGTCGTTGAATTATACACTGTATATGTGTATTCCACTCTCTATACACAGAACGCAAGCTGGCTAACGCACGGGCAATTTAAACCTTGATTACAATCTCTTATATTTCAATACACAATATACAAGTAAAAGGAGTTCTTTTTTCGAAATTAATTTTACAGTTTTTATTGCCAATTTTTTTTGGTGTTAATTAAAAAAAAGCCAATATAAAATGGAGGTCGGCAGTGGAGTCGACGTTAAAAAGCATATTATCAAAGCCCTATATGCGTGGCTTTCGCTAATAAGTGTACAACTCGTAGCAATAACCCGATTCACCACTCAACTCACAGGAAATCATTACAAGACGTTTTAAGAAACACTAAGACGTGTAAGAAAAGCCGAATAAGTAATAAATCGAAATTGCCAAAGCGAAAGCAAATAATCCAACACTTCATGACGTTAGGCCAAATATTAAAAATATTTTAGATTTGGTTGGCAGTAACTGCAATTGGTTTTGAACAAGTATTTCTCGCTTATGAAACTCACTTTTTGTTTTTTGAATAAGATGCGAATGGTGTATATCAATAATTTGTAATGAAATTTTTAAGTTCATTCATTTGCAAGGATTGTCACTTAGGGTTCTATCACGGACCGGTTATTGTCAGCGGAACCACTGAGACATTGGATGAAAGATGCTCGAAATTACTTTTTGTATTTAATAGGAAATAATCGAAGTTAATGTGATTTAGTGACGCGTTCTCGTTCCCGGCGGAAAAGAGAGTATGCCGCGTTGTGGTGTCCCTATTCCATCCTATCCATGTGTTGCTGTAAAGCCTATAATCTATACTAAGTGCGTATCATACACACATCGTGTTCCCACCCTTCGTTGCTGGCCCAACCACCCTACAGCATGCCCTCCCATATCCCGCCCACTCATCTACCCCATCCCTGCACCTAATTCACATGGCTTTAATTTCAAATCAAAATTACAGATCTGTTTGTACAAAAAGGAGAGCCTTTTCGTTTGTTTAGCTTTGCATTCCAAATAAAACGTAATTTGGTTAATAGAAACGTTAACTTTGCGGATAACACCATGTCACAGAGTTCCTAGCAAACTATACCGTCGCCTACACGACCAGCAAAGAATATCGAATAACATAACACAAACTAATCGTAAAAAATCGACCAGAGTTGCCGCCAATTTTTACCAAATTTTCAGAGTTTTAGCACATAAATGTCAGTAAATAAATTGAATTCGTTTGTCGCATCTTCAGAGCATACCAATAATAATCGGTTGTTCTGCCTGATTTCAGTCGATCTGCTGTTATAAGGTCTTGTACCAATTTGGTGCTTAAATCGATTTTTACTTAGGCCTTTAAGCAGATAAATGAAGAAGCTAAAGAAAATGCGTTGCTCTTTGAGAGCTCTTATGGACCAAAAGACATTTTGTCTGGATTAGGTATTAGCGTTTGGGAGTTATAAGTGGTAAATGGAGACATATGCATGTGTAATATCGATTTGCTTTATTTGCAGGTTTGCTGATGAAAGGACTCAAAGAGATTTATTAATACGGCAAAGAAGAATTTTCCCACCGCTAAATGGGGGTGTTCTAGATGTAATATTCAACCTAAAGGTCTCGAAACACGGTCTGCATGGTCAGCGTTCTACCACATCACAGCAGTGCTTTATTTTGACAAAATCCTAAATCCCAAACACAAATGAATAATCCCAAGACGAGGAGCTAAAATGTGTGTTAAGTGCAAAATGGCACGACCACTGAGCGAAGCGCTTTGTTAAACATGTCGCCCCAAGGAAGAAACTAGATATAGGTAAGATAAATGACCATACGGCCCCATACAAAAGCGCGTCCATGATCTAGGGAGATAGTTTGGGAGATAAGCGGGCATTTTCACTTTGATCTACAGTAATGCAACTTTATGGAGAGCTTTTTGTTCTTACTAATTAGTCATATGGATCGGTTAGATTTGGAAATGGTAATGTGGTCGTTGTGTTTTGGCACACAAATGGCTTCGCTGCTTGTGATGTTCACAGAGATTAGTATAGCTCTCAACTAGCCATTATCGAAATAGCAGAAAAGCCTGCTCTTAGAGGAGCAAATCTGTTGGATTAGAAAACCTCAAATCCACTTCCCAGTCTAACACTAACGATGACACATTTCAAGAGAGAAAACCCTTCCATTATAATTTCCCATGTCTGATTTATGACACGACACGCTGATGGCTGTAATGTCCCCAAAAACTTTAGGATTGTTTTGTATTGTCCTTGGAGGAAGCTATCAAACATATTAGCTATGATAATAGGAACAAATGACCTGTCAAAGACACATTAGTCAATCGTAAAATAACTCGGAGAGCTATTTTGTCGAGAGCTCTAGACTACTTTTATCCAAGGCTTTTACGAGCTGAAAGCCTGAATTAATTTTCAAGGAACTAAAGAAAATGCATGAATTTCTTTTGGGGTTCGGAGTGTCAATCCTTAAAAAGCGCTAATTAACTTTTCTACGGTGTGTTGACAATCTACTCTCAACTTTGCCGTAAGTTGAATCCTTCGTTGGATATGTAAATAGTGCTCCGTGTTTCTAATTAAAGAGAGTAATTAAACATTCACTACTACAAAACTCTATACTATAGTTTAACGCAATAGTTTAAAGAGAGAGAAAATTATTAATGTATATATAATTGGAATAAATTTTAATACTAGTGAACTCGAAGACTAAACTTTTTCAAGTCCCAAGTCTACCCCTTGAACATAGCGACCCTAGGGGGAGGGGTAGAGTTGTTTTAGCGGGTATGGGGGGAGGGGCTGGTGTGACGGCATGAGTTACGAATATTTCATAATATTTCAGACGTACAGATCTTAAAAAATTTAAATTTCAATGTTGCGGTGCAAAATCGTTTCTCCCCATCTTCCCCATCCAAATAGTTTCAGAACTGCTGTTTTAGTAATGTTATGCATTTGATTGCGCTAATTGGATCCGATGTTCCCTGCCGATGTCATGTCGCTGTGGTATTACAGGATCGTATTGTAAAAAGTGTATACGTATATTTGTATCTAAGATTACCCAGATGTATTGAAGAGAGAAAGTGAGAGATGGGGAGAGAAATAGAGCCCTGCTTTCAAAATGAGTGTTTCGCGACAAACACATAACAAGACTAATTTGACTGTATTGGCTGTGGCAAGAGTGTGTGTTTTTTATATGGGAGAAGACGAAGCGCGTCATAGACTTATCTTTGCATGCACTACACGTCGACGTTAATACGCTAAAGTGGATTACTTCCACAGTACAATTAAACAATGCCGCTAGTGTTAATTTTTTTCAGTTTGGAAGTCAAACTTAATTCCGAATTTTCGTGTTGAAAGATAGGAGTCTACAAGGGATATTAAAGTTTATCTAAGCGTCAGTGTTGTCCATACAGCGGGACTGGACTGGTTTCAGCTGTTAGGGCAGCAAACGAGAGACCCCAGGTGTTTAGACAAACATGAATGGAAATCTCAATGTACAAATATTTGAGAACAAAAATACAAAATATTCTCTTTCATGGGCGCAAGTAAACGCATGGCAGTTGGGAAAACTACAGCTAAAACCCATTGTCAAGTTATTAAACGTCAATATATTGACCTTGAGTGAAGAACGGAGAATTGATGATGTTTTCGTGACATGCATGGCTATTGTGTGACGTGCGTACGTTACGTTCTCCTTAGTGACAAATCACGTAAAAAAACAATATCAAGCAATTCCATTATGAGCAGTGTTAACTTACAACTTATAACAAAATAAAAATGCTAATGAGAACAAAGTAAAACAACGAACTAATCGAATAAACAAATCGAATCGAAAGTGTTCCCAGTCACGCGATTCGACTGATGCAAGCGTGACAGGTTGATACTTGATTACATTTTCTTCAACAAACTAAAGACATTCACTGATATTGCTACTGCGCATCCTATTACGCATACAGAAGACTGGTGCACAGATTCCAGTTTTACTGCAATATTTTAGCGAAACTTTTAACCCGCGGATATTTTCTATTTTGACTATTTATATTACATAATTCTGTAAATAACACACGAAATATGCACTAGATTATTGATAGCTTATTAACCGAGAGCGAGGTCTGAACGGGAAAATATCAAACCGAGGTCTTGACAGTACGGACCGAGCCGCAAGAAAATTAATTAATTCCTTGTACTGGACCAGGTTTCCAGTAACATCATGTGATGCAAATTAAAGACCTTCGATTGGCTCGTTTCCTCATTAATTATTCATGAGTATGAGACTTTCCTGGTTTGTACAAAATAAGCTAGTTGGACCATTTCCCCGGAAAGAGTGTAATATAGGCCGGAACATTCTAGACCAGTAAGCAACCAATCAGAGTGTGCGATTTTACCGAAATTAGCACTTGTCATATAATAAAAGCCTTACTTTTTATCGATTCGGTATCCACTGAAATCGTGCGCTCTGATTGGTTCCCGAAGCAGGCGATATTTTCCTATCTCTGACCACGGTTCACGGTATCCATAGGCACCGTTTTATGCGAGTGTTTACAAATTTAAAGTCGCTACTTTTTGTTTACAAGTTAATCTCAGCCTGGCCTAGGAATGGCTTCAGACTCAGAGGAATGCGGGTTTCACAGTGAAAGTGAGTTTTACCAATCAAACGATAATGATGCGAGCTATAACAACACTTTCCCCGAGGAAACACAAGGTTTTTTGATAAAAATTGTCAACAACAACAACAGTTCAAAATGAAAAAAGTTCAAGAAAAAAAATAGGGGAATATTTGGTCGAGTAGGCCAGGTTTATACAAAAACGAAAAAAAAACTCGACCAAATATTCCATTGTCAGTTTCGAACCAAACAAGCTTGGCCAATACCTGATGAGTAGTAACATTAAATTGGCTTTCCGGATTTTTATTGCTATTCGTAACTTTCCATAACTAGTTTATCCAATCAAATGGCGAAGAAAAGTTTGACATGCATCCAGAGTTTGTTTACAAACGGCCCAAACACTGAAAATTTATCGGAAAATTAAAGTTCTTTGCTTATGCTTCTTCGGATAATTATATAATAAGCAACTCATTTGTCGTCTAAGCATCTAATACGGGTATGAATTCCGACTCACCAAAATACAAAACGACTCGTACGAATACACAGCCGTTTAGATGCTTTCATACTGAGCAAAACCTTTATGTAATAAATTCTTATCGTATTTTCTTGCTTATTTTTAGGCAGTCGTGTATTAAATAAGCGGAACTTCCCTCAAAAACATTGCTACGTTATTTTGATAGCGTTATATTTATTTGCCATTGACAGATTGTCGGCCTTCCCTGTGACGTTACGCGTCTGTTTTTGTCTTTCAACTATTAGTTAAAAAAAAGATCAGTGACCCGCATTTTTTATATGCATTTTCAAACCAGTGAATAATAAAGTTTGTTGGCGTCAAATTTCAGAGAATTTTACCATCAACTTGATTCGGCCGTGAACGTCTTTAATTAATGTACGTCTAAATTGAAGGTGCTCGAAGTTGAAGTACAGTACAACGTAAAAGTCATAGTTTCCTCAAATAAATGCGATTTCAAGTGTTAGTGCTACTTTCGGTGCTATACTCACTCCATTACTAGAGTAAATAACGTTTTTCAAGGTGCTTTCCGAATCGATGGGTTCTTAATGGTTCAATTAGTGCTTAAAAATAACCTTTGAGACGTTTTGAGTTCTAAAATCTAACAGTGTAAGAACTGAGAGTTTAATTACCGTGTTTTGCTTGGGGCTTTTTCGGCAAATGCTTTCAGTATAGATAAGTGTGAGAGTTAAGTACATATGGAGAATTGGACATAAGCAAACATAAACTGAGAATACACAACTGAGAGAGAAAAAACGATAACAAAAACGTTTAGAAACAGAGAAAATATTCACTCAACTACACCACACGAGTATTTTATGTTTGAATTTAGATTTCCCGAAATAAAATAGGCAACATTCAAGGCAGGTTGTATTCTCAAGCTGTTGAGCATGCGCGAAAAAGCAATCATTGAGATCAATCAGGCACTTCACTCGCTCGTAACATTTTGAAATTCTATGTTGAGAATGTCAGGTTGTGTCAGAGTTGTGATTATCGTGGGAATACCCCATGTGTTATGGCCTTGGGTTAAAGACTACGAGAGCGCCATCAATCGAAACCTCAGAGGCACTGAAGGCACAGTTTGGCTGAGATAAAGCGACACATTATAAATAGAAAATCTGCGAAACTCAATCAAGCAAACAACAACCTCTTCCAATTATTCTATAACAATAAATACCACTTGAGGCCGCAACAAATTGCTTTTACGACAGACCAATGGTTGGACGACTCCTAAAATGCTTCGAATGATGACTGAGTGAGACGGCAAGCCCCATACTTTACTAATGGATATTATAGCCAAGTTAGTAGATAGATACAAAATATAGCCATTAACGCTATTCATACTTCCTTTCGCGTCTTCAACTCTACTAAAATAGAGCTGTCAAATTGGTTCAAACTTGTCAAAAATGGCTTGATTATTTTCTAATTGAACAGAACTTCGAGATGTGTCAACTTTTCAGCCAGGAGTTGAACTGTCCACTGTGAACTGACTGCTATTGAATTCAAATATAAACATATAAGTAGCAGATAGTTTCTCACAAAGTAAATTGCTCTCTGAGGACATGTCTTCGGTGCCTTTGATTAACGGCCTTTATGCATTAAAACTTATCTAGGAAAGTGCTTGGTAGATTATTATTTGTAAAGTGCACTACCTAAGTTTGTCATACGCGTTCCACAATGACTAAAAGGTTTCTAGACTGGGCCTAAATGATTTCCTTCACAAAGCAGGGGCTGAGCGATAAAGTGCTAATGCCAATCCATCTGAATTACGAGATAAAACCACTCAGTTAATGGATTGATTGCAATAAAAACACGTCTCAAATGGCTTAACATTACTAGCCCATTGATGATATTATTAATGACCTTGTCATGCAGGGAACACCCTGTTCAAAGGAGTTCTGTGAAAGCTTTAGAAAGTAAATGTTAACTGGCTAATTGCAGCGAGACAAAGCAGAGCTAGGCACTAACCGATAGTCATTAGCGTCGGAAGATGCTCTAAGTCATACAATACTTCGCTAAAAAAACAAGTCATTTGGTTAATGGTGCATTAAGAAAAATATATCAACAGACGTTTCGCATGACACTTAACACTCTTGGGGACATTCAGGTCGAACTGAGCCTCAGGGGGTGGAGGAGAGTCCATTGCATGCAACTTGTCGATGGATTATATGATTATGCTTTGGAACCTTCATACATTGGTCGTAGGACGGTGGCGTGGTTTGGATGGAATAAATCGATATTCCAATGTATGCACAAATGGGCGTGTGTGTCTATATACTGTGATATAAACATGATGGAAGATGTAGGGGACGAGAGACGCGAGCATAAAAACACGAGACACGTGTGTCCATATACTGTGATATAAACACGATGAGAGATGATAGATGGTAGAGCATGAGAGACCATACTTCATACTTCTTTGATATAAACACAGTCAGTAACCAATCAGAGAGCGCGTTACTTCGTCAATACTTCACTACCCACAGTGCTCCCTTGTCCCGCCCCAGTAAATCCAATTAATAAAACTAATATAAATTAATCGTTAGCGATTAAAATATTTACCAGCGTTTGAACAAATCGCGGAATATTCCTGTGGTTTTTGACAAATTTACCTAATCATAGCGGCAGAAAAACAAGTTTGGTCGATTATACTACAGTGGAACCCCGCCTAACGGACACCCCGGTATAACGGACACCCCGGTATAACG
>JAUPMF010060549.1:0-14375 GCA_031471435.1 Stomphia didemon | reverse complement strand
AAAATAGCCACCGCGCGGATTATCATGGGGACATTGGTTTATGCGTAAGATCGACTCTCTTATATAATGGTCTTTTGGTATACTTTATGTCAGTACTACACTCAACTAACCGCTTATGCAGCCGCCAGCAAAGTCTCCAGCCCCCAACCAGGCGTCTTCTCCATTGAACGCCAGCCCTCCTCGGGTTTTCTGGACATGACCGTGGGTGACCATCGCAGCTCCGGGACTACCGGGGATTCTCCCTCCCATAATGTTACTGAGCGACCAGTGATAGGATGGCCGTACTAAGGACAAAGATGGATCAGTGAGGTAAAGCACAGGAAGCCCGCTGTTAGTCTTAGTGTATGTAATTTAGGTTAAGCCATCATCGTTTCTAACAATATAACGTTCACTTACACGCTTCTCTCACGCCTTTTGCACTTTTGAACACTTGCGTCACATTCGTGTCGCTATGTAACCTGGCCGTTGTTGGGCTCAGCCTCGACTCTATGTCCTCAGGTTTAATCCCAGTCTCGTTATGACGTATTCTGGTCTCGTTTCGGTGTTCAGTCGTCATGTCAACGTGGTGTTGTTGCTTCTCATCGCTGGCAAAGCCAATGAGTTCACCCAGATCTTTTGGCTCGTCGTTTATTCGTCGGATTAAGTTTCCAAACCCGTCGTCAGGGATATCAAAACTGACTCCATCAAAGACAATATGGTGCTTACCTCTGTTGGGCTTTGTGAAGGCTCTTCCTACGCCTGTTTGCAGGTGATCAGCCTCAGTGTTGACGTCCTGGTTTAGTGCGGGAGCGGTGGCGGGCAGAACTATTTGCTGGTTAGCGGCCGCCATGGTGTTTGTGGGTTCAGGGCTCAATGCTATTTTCTGTTCTATATCTGTCGAGGCTAAAGTGACTCGTTTGGGTTCAGCCATTATAATACGAGGACTTTTTCCTTCCTCGTTATTTGGCTTATCAACATTTTTGTTTGCTTTCTCTGTGTTTTTCTCTTCGTTTGCTTTTCCCCCGTTTTGGTGTTGTTCAATTTCTCCCTGTTCATTTTCGTTTTGCTTATTTTCGTTTTGCCCATTTCCGTTTTGCCCATTTCCGTTTTGTCCATTCTCTTCCTGCTTATTTTCGTTTTGCCCATTTCCGTTTTGCCCATGTTCTCTCTGCTCATTTTCTTTTTGCTCATTTTCGTTTTTCCCATTTTCGTTTTGTTTAGCTACTTTTAGTTTTTCTTCATCTTCTTTTTCAGTTTGGATCTGTTCATTCACGTTTTGTTCATTTTCGTCTTCTTTTGGCGGCCTTTTAACCTTCTTATTGGTATTCACAGCTAAAATCGTGCCATTAATTCTTCCACCTTTGATTATCACCCCATCATTGATTTCACCCCCCTCGATGACACCCCCTTCTATTATCCCTCCTTTAATTTTCCCAGCTAAAACAACTCCTCCTTTGAGCTCACCTCCCACCATTACCCCGCCCTTCAGTATTCCCCCTGAAATCGAACCTCCCTTTAGAATACCACCATCGATGCTGCCATTGGTCATCTCACCACCAAGCATAGACCCCGACTTTATAGTCCCACCCGAAAGCTTACCAAACTTAAGAATCCCGCCTTCTACGCTACCTCCAGTCATAAGCCCTCCTTCCATGTACCCTCCCTTGATGCTGCCGCCTTTGACATCACCTCCTTTCATTACCCCTCCCTCGAGACTCCCCCCTCGCAACGATCCACCCAGTAAAATCCCACCTTTAATGTCACCCTTTTCAATATAACCCCCTTTAACTTTCCCGCCGTACATATTGCCTCCTCGCATCAATCCACCTTCAAAGCTGCCGTTCACTAAATGTCCTCCGTCGATTAATCCATCGTGGAACACTCCGCCCTCCATTGTTCCATTCTTAAACCTCCCTCCCTCCATGTAACCACCCTTTATATTCCCACCCTCAATACTGCCGGCCGTAATTTCTCCCCCCTCAATTAGCCCCCCGGTGATTGTGCCGCCAGTGATCTTTCCCCCTTGGATTCTGGTTCCTTTGATTTGCAGGTGTTGTGGCAATTCCTTGTTGGTTTTCACGGCTGTTTCTTTGTCCTGGTTTTCTTTCTCTTTGTCTTCTGTTGGTTGCGATTTTTCTTTGTGTTGTGTTTCCTTTTCCTTTTTATTGAATCCAAATAGGTTAAACGGATTGAAGAAAGGATTAGTAAGAAACGGAGTGTACACGTTTGGTGGTGGCTTGCTTTCGTTGTTGTCTTGGTTACCGGTAGCTGACTCGTTGCTATGGTTACTGTTTTCTGATGACTTATTTAGCTGCTTGTTGTTTTCCTGTTCAGCTGCAACCGCATCATGGGCATACGCACTGTCGACAGGGTAAGGGTATCCCATAATATTTGGGTCTGGTTCGCTATTGTTACCTGCCGTGACGTCGTTGTAATTGTTGTCGAAGCCCTGCTGCTGCTGCACTTGTCCAAGCTGTTGTTGTTGCTGTGGTAACGCGCTGTCCTCGTTGGGTACAAGCTGGCGGTCTTCTTCATTGTTTCGATCTCCCTCCCCTGCAGGGGTCCCCTCGCGGTTCCCTGTCCGTCCATATTCACCGTTGCCAAAGTGAGACTTAGTTGGGCGCAGTCTTTTCATGTTCTCTTCGGGTTTTCTTCCTGCTTCAATTTCATTATAAAATTCATCAGGATCAGTTTCATCCGGGTTATCAGTAAATACCTCATACCCAGGCCCTTGCTTGTTAGGTTGATAACCAGGACCCTCGTCCATATTTTGCTGGTTAGACTTTGAAACTGAGTTCGAGCTATCATCTTGATTCCCTTGACGGTTGTCTGTTGATTTTTGGTCTCCATGGTGATAAGACCCTATTGTTTTGTCTCCATTCAGTGCGTGGAAGTAATCAGTGAGCTCGCCGTCGTCGATCATCTTGACCTTGTCCATGCTGTCGTCGTCGGTGTTGACGCCTTGTTTATATAATGACTGCACATCGTCTATTTTACTGATGTCATTGGCAATGTTTTCTCGCGACACCGCATGGGACGCTTTGTGTCCACCTACATAGTGTCTATGCCTGTTTGCACGTTGGGCTACTTTAGCTGGACCTAATGACACTATCGTAATGTTGTTTTCTTTTTCTTTTTTATGAGTCATGTTAACATTCTCAATAGTCTTATTCTGTTTGGGTGAGCCACGTGACCTGTTGCTACGTGATCTGCTGTCACGTGTCTTGATGTCACGTGATCTGTTGTCACGTATCTTGTTGTCACGTGTCTTGTTGTCACGTGTCTTGTTGTCACGTGTCTTGTTGTCACGTGCTTCGTTATCTATGACGAAGAACGTGACTGATTTATCAGCCCGTTTTGCCGCAGCAAGGTTTGTCGATATTTTGTGGTGGTGTTTTTCCCTGCCATTCGTCTCTGTACATATCACCAGCATTACGAGCAGAAATATTGTCAACTTGGTTACCATGGCGACCATCTATAATACAAGTCAATAACACCTCGCTAAGTATTAGGAGCTTAATTTAAACAGAATATTAAGGCTGGAACATGCGCGCAGTCTGAAAACGAAACATATACAGTGTAATAGAAAGTTGTTGAGACAACCGTAAAATACTTGATTATTAATGAAAGGTGATCAAAGAAACAAAAATATATATATATCTACTATATATCTGTCACTATCTTCCTATAAACATATTCTATTCCTTCGTGACGTACTAGGTGAGTTAGAGCACCTCAATTAGTCTTGACTTCTATCAATAAAACCGAACATCTCTTAATTTGATTTATTTGTTTCAAGATTACGAGATGATGAGAAGTGGACGACGTTGTATCGATTCAAAACAAAACTAGAAAAACACGACACGACACCGTTATTATGGCTAGCGAGTACCAAGAATAACGCTCGAGCAACATGACCACATAGTCAAGCGTGCTCAATCCATTTCCTCACCTAACTGACGTATAATGGCCACCCAAAATCTTCAATCAACGAATGCCCTACTTGTTGTCAATGGCTCGGTGTCCCATGCCAAATTGTCAATCCAGACACAGTTGTACCCATAACCACTCAACGGCACATTGAAATGTCTTATTTCTGGAAAAATATCCCAGTGAAAATGATGAATAAATATTGAGAGAATTTGACCCTTTTCTTTGATATTTCTTCTCGTAGTTTTCGCGCATGCGTAGACCTCTCCTAATCAAGCTCATGAAAATGACAAGATCTTTCAGGAATGTTGTAAAGTTGTTTTTGCTAAATTTTCTTTGTGATTTTCAATCCAAATTTTCCATTATCTGAAATCAAATCAGGTATACTTTATTGTCTCATTGAATTTTTTTTTTTTTTATGTTGTATAATTTTTGTTAACAAACCGTACACGTCCATTTTTGTGAAAACTGAATATTGTTCACTATAATATTTTTATAATGTCCGCTATATTGGCACAGAATTCAGACAAAACAAAACGTTTGTGGTTCAACACATGAAATAAAAATAAACAAACACTATATTATACGTCAAAAATATCATCAAAATAATCGCTCCCAGTCCCTTGCGGCCATCATAACCAGTGACTGGTTTTTGAACACACGAAGATCAGCGGGCGGAACGGGTACCAGAACATAACACACTTTGTATATGTTGAATCTTTAATACCACAGTGTAGTCTGAGGTCTTCCAAGTCGTTCAATTCAACGCACGGTTCATACGAGAACCGAACTGGAATTATTTGCTGGCAAATGACCAATAAGTAAAACTAATAACCAGGTTTTACTCTAACAGCTCTAACATCGTCAGGTAAGGCAATTGGATTGGATTTGTTTTCAGTACATGGGATGATATTCCTTGCTGTGTGGTATCTACCCAGCCATTGTTACACGAGAAGTCACATCAGAATTACTACAGTGTTTTTGCCGAGGCACAATGAAACTTAGGAAAAAATAGAGCATCAACTTGTTGTGTTTTCACCACTGGAGTAACATGGTACCTGTCAAAAAGGCCGTGAATAACAGCCCTGCTGGTACTGATTCGATATCGTTGCTGAACATAATGTCGTTTTCTATGGTTTATAAAAAACGACGTTTAAACGACGGGTTCCAAGTACAGTCAATCCCGAGATGCATTGGGTCTCTCTTGTTCATCTAATTCCCGTCCCATGCTCCAAACATCATACAAACAATGCTTGGTTCCCAGTGTGATCTCTTAAAAACAGTTGATTATCAATACCATTGATTTACACACAATTATTCTTTTCTTGTCTAGTAACTCCAACATGTGCAAGATGTACAGTTCTCTATTGGCGTGGTGTCTGTTGAGCGTTGCAGTGTTCGGCAACGCAAGTAATTCAGACAAGACAACATCAAAAAAAGGTAAGAACTCTGAGAATTATTATATATATATCGTGAAAATGCATTTTATATATGACTTATTGGCTCAACCGCACCCTAAATTATATTGTATTACGCAATATAAATCAAAACAATAGGAATTGAAGATTAGTGTAAAATAAACGAAAAAGAATGGTTTTATTAACATGTTTATGATGTTCAATTTTTGTGCACACACAAACAACACCGGTGATCTGATATGTGTAACTTGAAAATGTAGTCGGATTTCGATTTACTGCGCAAGCATTCAGTATCGCAATATAGTTATTGACTTCTTTCATTAAAGGAGTTTGTTGGATAATACTGCCATCCGCTGGCATTAAAAAAAGCTCAAATATTCAACAAAAAAACGATAATGCGAGTTTCCCCCAAACGGGCTTGACCTCTGTGACTGCGCCTTTTGGTGTTGCGCCTTTGACCACTAGGCCACGGTAATCTATAAATTAGCATAACAATAGGCATCGTCCGATAGACTACAATAATTTGTCCAATGTTTTTCGGTGGAATGAAGCGGATAGAGCAAGGGGTTGATCATCAGTGTCTAGGGGCCGATTAACTTCTCCCTCCCTAGCCTACGGGCTAGCTCAACGACCTGTGGACTACTAGAGATAGCAAAGGACTGTCATGGACCTACATGTAAACCGATACGACGTTTCAGCTTATATACAGTGTCTAGGAAGTATCGTCTCTTTATGTTTTTGGATTTATTAGTATTTCTCTATTTTTGAAGCACGGGTTCGAGTCCCAAGTCGGATATTTTTTTGGTAATATTATTTTATTTTGCATTTATATTTTGATCTTGCACAATAATTTTGAATTTAAAATAATTTAAAATAGTAGTAATAACTAACATTAGCAGAAGTCTATAACTAGTTATGGATTTCTGGTAGACCTATTGCAGAAAAAAAATATATCAGTCGTATCAAAGATAAAAAAAATACAGTAGGATAAGTAAGATGAGTAAATGTTTAGATAACGATATGTAGAACCACCGTTGACAGTCTTAGCAATCTCTTCACAGATAACATAATCACAGCGAGTGATCTCGGGGAAATCCACAACATGCTGACACCAGGCAACCAACAGACCGACGACGAGATACGCGCTGCGTTCCCCATCATGGCTGCATTCAAAACCCACTCGCTGTTCACTGCCAACGACTTGAAAGACAAACGAGAATACGAGAATGAAGAACAAGACAACATTGAGATCGCTGTGCAAGACGCGCTCACGAAACTTCACAAGAAGAAAGCAATATACGAACAAGCGGTGGGCGCAACTGAACAGAAAGCCCCAGAACAGGTGAAGACGAATAACGAAACAAAGAATGTGACTGCTAAAGAACTCATCGATGAAGTGGTGAAAGAGGAAATGAAAAAACGAGGCGTCAAACAATCGGCCAAAACCAGCGAAGCGTCCAGCGATGAACCGCTGGCTGATGTGAGCCCTGAATCGCGGTCGACATTTGAAAACCAAATCCACAAAAAGCTATCCGAAATTACGCATTTAGAGAAAAAGCTATTCCACTTAGTACGGGAAGTTAAGGGATACCTCCAGAAGAAGAAAGCCACCACAACAGAAGGAGAAAAAACTGGTAAAATCGAGGATGACGATGACGTTGACAGTATTCTTGCAAACAGTGACAAGAAGAAACGAAATGGGATCCCACACACTGCCGTGCTCGAGAAGTTCCGCAACAACCCCGAGCTCGTAGATAAGTACATAGACAACATTCTAAACGATGACAACACAGCTAATGGCGACCAGAGAGACCTGATGGGGAAGGAAGACACACAAACCGCGCTGCTAAGAGACGCCGTTCCTGGGGAAATCAACTCGATCCCGCTGTCAAGAATCGATAAGGAAAGTGATGATTACGAAAGCATGACGACAGATCGAGGCATTGCACGGGACGCGATGGTCGAGTCGCCGTTCTCAATGCTCGATGTTCACAAGACCACTGGCAAGAAGTTCCGACATAATGTGTCTTAGAGCAAGAAAACACCATATAATCTTGTCGGCAGCTATTGATTTGATCAAATACTGGCGGAGCCTTTAGCTACCTTGACACGTTGACATTCACAGGAAACGAGTTCTGTATGAATGAATATTCGTTGCAGGTATGAACAATGAACAATGTGACTATAGAGTATAGTGGACCATATCAATTAGCGCCAACTGAACGGGAGAAAAAGCGCGCGCAATCATGAATATGAAGCATATATTAAAATCATAATATTTTAAAATTAAAACTTTATATATTAATTATTAATTAACGATTTCTACAAAGTTGATCAGTCTATAAAACAGATTTGTAAAATGACTCTCAAGTCTTTCTGGAGTTTGTTTGTACATACCAATAAAACGAAAATTCTCCATTAATAAAATCATGTTACCCGAATGAATTTGGCTTCGCTTTAGACTGTGGTGAACTCAAACACGGAGCATCACTACTCCCCTTCCCCGAACAGTTTTAACCTTACAGCAAAGAGTTTTTGTCGAGTTTTATTTTCAATTAATTGAGATAATTAGCCACATGAAATTCTATAAATATACTGGTAACTAATGATTGTTGCGTCATTCCACCAATTAAAATCCCACCGGTCAAACCAATAGTGCAGAGAAGGCTTGCTAGGTTGTTTGGTTTGTAAGTTCTCAGTACGTTCTCGTATAATAGCGCGGCCCGGCGAACTGTTTCTGTGCAGGAGTGATGTAATATGGGAATCGAGTGCAGTCCATTAAGTCGTTATTCGCTGTTAATATAACAGGCTTACAGTTCAGGTCCACAGTACATCGACCAAACGCGCTCTGACAGCGAGACTTTAAACAAGGGTCGAAGCCACAGAACATAGTGGGGTTCTTGATGGAATACCGCTGCCAACCTGAACCAAGGCGCATATGTTAACAAACCGCACGTGTTTGTATAGAACACTGTGATTGGTTGAGATGTTATGTTCATCGATGTAGAAAAAGGTCACGTGGTTTAAAATAGGTCAAAATTATTCAATTAATTGTTTGTACTCTGTTATATGGTATACCTCTACATCGGTTGTCCACATCTCCGTTTGGGTTAAAGAAAACAGGATTGCATCCCATGTCGGAAATGCATTTACTGTTGGGGTTATCAATACAACCAAACTCTGAACATGGAATGAAACCACACACCGGCTCGGGGTCTGGATTCGGCACAAACACAACTAAATATAGAGCTGGCAATTAGATTCAGAACTAGATGACGACTGAATACGATAGTTAGAGAGCTACAAGATGCTAGCAACCAAGCTAACCGCCATTTTGACGTTGCGCGCGGAAAAGTAGCTATAGGGTTGAGTTATCGGGACGCATTGAATTCTGGGAGAGTTTTGGATGACGCCATTAGTACTCAGTGCAGAAATGTTCAATTGGCGTAATCCAAAGCAATCTCAGACCCAGTTGCAAAACTTGGATTGCTAATATAATCGGTGCAGTATTCAATTCGAATAACCCTTACCACTTTCTAGTTTGGGGCAAAGTTGAGTGTTGCACACTCTAACACCGATCAGCAGATCATGGTCACATTTGGACGAGTCTTTTGAGTTGGGCCTCGCTTTACATCGACGCATTCTTTTTCTCCATCCACCGCCGCAAGGTTTGGAGCAACGGGAAAACGCTGACCAAGGTCCGTAGTTGTCTTCACCTGTCATCAAAATCAAAGAAACTCTTGTTGATCAACCCTGGTCAACCCTGTTGGAAAATCCGATGAATGTTTATTTTGCTTCTGTACCAATTTACTTCATGCATTCCCATGATTACCAGAATTTTCCTGCAATTTGTACGGTACTTTTACCTGGACAAGAGCTTAGCACGCAATGTTGCCTCCCTGTAAGTGGTTGTTTACCTGGACAAGAGCTTAGCACACAATGTTGCCTCCCTGTAAGTGGTTGCTTACCTGGACAAGAGCTTAGCACGCAATGTTGCGACCCTGTAAGTGGTTGTTTACCTGGACAAGAGCTTAGCACGCAATGTTGCGACCCTGTAAGTGGTTGTTTACCTGGACAAGAGCTTAGCACGCAATGTTGCTTCCCTGTAAGTGGTTGTTTACCTGGACAAGAGCTTAGCACACAATGTTGCCTTCCTGTAAGTGGTTGCTTACCTGGACAAGAGCTTAGCACGCAATGTTGCGACCCTGTAAGTGGTTGGTTACCTGGACAAGAGCTTAGCACGCAATGTTGCGACCCTGTAAGTGGTTGTTTGCAGTTGGTTTTCACTTGGCACGAACAGTGTCTCCTTCGATATTTGCGTGAGTTCTCTCCACACGTCTTGGTGCACTTGGACCATTTCCCCCAGGGTGACTCGGCACACTCGTCGCTTTTTAACGTAATTCCCGTATCTGTGTGGATGACAATTATTGAAGCGTTCGAAGGATTCTCAACAGTATTAGGGCTGTTGTGCATTTTCTTCATGTTTGGGCTGGCGAGTGATTGAGGCTCTGAAGAAATCAGAAATAACATGTAATGTGACTGAGTTTAATTATTCTACAAAATAAAATATGCAAATTAAACCTCCTTGCATTGAAATTCACCAGACCTGAACACTTTTTGGGTTTACACCAAGTCCACTGCATTGTGGGTTGCACGCATACTCCAGTGTTACTAGACCGCTGAATAGGACATTTTCTAGAACGCACTCTCAGGCTTTGAGCGCTACACTTTTTCGAGCAGGTGGACCAAGCACCCCATTGGTTTGGGGCTCGATTTGTAACCATAGTAACTGCTGCATGTGTGTCGTTACCGTCATGATTAACCACACGATCTGTTGATGGATCATGAGCGGATAACATTGATATGTCTAACGTGTCATAATAATTCACAATAAAGTTTGCATTCTTATCCCAAATTTAACTGTGAACTCGCACAGGTTACATCGATCAGCGCCGCTTTTAGAGTTATACCAGGTTATTTTAAGAATCATTTCCCCGCCACCCAATACCAGCAACCAATCACAGTGCGATAAAAGATTGGATTAGAAGCGCGGACCTAAATGGAAACAATGCCTCTAAAAATAGACTGACGTCCAACGAATATTCAACAGATGCTCGTAGTGATGAAAAATTACAAATTAACAAATTATTAACTTTGGTTGTATTTATACCTGGACAGACATTTAGACCATCACACCATTTCCAGTCAATTGCGCTGCCGTTACAAGCATGGTCATCCGGTGTACAATTACGTGTTCGGATTTGTAGACCATTTGTCCCACATGTTTCAGAGCACGTAGACCAAGGACCCCACATATTCATTGCGGGAACATTGAGATGTTTTCTCATGGACTTAATGATTTGTCCACTTGACCAAATTTGCTTTCCGTCACCTTTATCTTTCTTTGCGATATCTCTAAATATCGAAGAAGCGTTTTGTTGTATAGTTGGATTATTTTTCGCAGTTATGTTATGTGGATATATCTGCGTATTGTTTAATTCCAAGCTGGTTTCGTTCGTTAGAACAGACGCATTTCTAGTGCGTTGTTCAGCTGGATTTTCTGTGCCATTAGCGATGTCTGTTTTTCTGTTTGTCATCGTTTTCCCAACTTGTATTAATTCTCTCTCTATGTTGTTGATCTCGTCTTTCAAAGGTAACGAGCCAGTTGACTGGATGAGATTGGTATTCTCTTTAAGTGGCAGCCGTTTTTCTTCAGACTCAATGTTTGTACCTTTCATGTCATTTGTACGATTTCCATTTGTTGGTTGAGATGGCAGATTTGCTTTCTTCGTGACATTCCGTTTTCCAGTAATTGTTTTTCTCTTCTGATTGTCTACTGACAATGTAAAGTCTTTGTTGTTGAAGTTCGCAGCTTGTAATTTCTCATGTGTGAGATGCTGCAACGCTGTATCTTGGATACTTTTTTTGTCCTGCTTCTCTGGTTTTCTTTGCTTGCTTTGCTGGTTATATGAATGTCTTTCTTCCAGGCGCGTGTTATCGGTGGTTGGGTCGTTTGATGATGCGTGGTCAGGAATATCCAGTGGAAAATGCTGTAATATTTGCACATTTTGATTTGACTTTCCACGCAGTCGAGATGTGGGCTTGACATTCACTCTTTTGGCGATTTCTTCACTGCTTCGAGTGTGACTTTCTAGCGATTCCATCGAACTTAACACCTTGTTCACATTCTGGTCGACGATGCTGGCTTCGTCACTAGACAAATACCGCTCAAATCCACCTTCAGTATTTGAGTAAAGTGTTTTTACATTGTTGAGTTTATTTTCATCGAATATCTCTAGCTTTGTTTGCGTTCTCTTTGAGAGAGCCAGCGGTAGGTGGTTCGTCTTGCTAAGCTGTTTTATCAACCCTTGTTTCGTTGCAACATTCGCGTCCTCTTGGTTGTCTGAAATCTCTGAATAAAAGCCAATATTCAAATGATGTGCATAATGACAACTGTGAAGAAGTTAGATGTGTATGGTAGTTGAAATTGCACTCATTCAATCGAATGAAATTGGTTAGCATTAGTGTAAGTTTATCGCAGAGCGTTATTTCACATAATGTAGACACAGGCTGCAAAACGTTGAAAACTAAATTTCCTACAATAGTTTACTGTAATGTAACAACTAGAGAAACAATTCCGTTCCTGATAACAAACAATCATGACAATGATCATCGAATTTCCACATCCAAACTTCCGCTCACATTGTATTCACTAATGAAATAAATTCATCGTTTATTCATCAGTATCAGTTTATTGTCTATAATAGTTGTTTATATTCCACTCAGCACAGTCACGTGTTCTTGTGGGCTTCATTGGAGCGAAGAGGCTCAAAACTCGAGATATCAAAGTAAAACCACTCGTTAGTGTTTGCGTAACAATCACGGAACTGATGGAATAAATCAAGCAATGATTATGACACTAGAAAGGTGATCTTGTACCTGTCAAAGACTGCTCATTCTGAAGTACTTTGGCCTGACTTTGAACGACTAGAGAAAGACGTAACAATACTGACAACAAGAGAAACATTCTGCAATGACATATCGCCATCCTTATTCCATTTAGAGTGTAGTTTTCTTGGTTCGAGCAGGTTCGTCCCTTGCAAAGCCTGCCAGTAGCGAATGGTCGGTACCTGTCACCGGGTTACGTCACTCAGGTGTTTAATTAAGCGTAGTTTTCTTTAGCACTGGTTCTGGTAAACATGTCAGTGGCCATGACATAAGCCTTGTAAATTCAACAACTGACCTTAAAACTCTACTTGAAATATCAGCGATCTTACGAGAGAACGACTACGTGAAAACGAAGAAGGATCGAAATCAATAACGTCCGAATTACAACGTGAAACGCAGCAGTTTCTCATTTGTCGTCATATGTTCAACGTAAATGTAATAAAACGAGCTGCCCTGATATTAGTTTGGTATCAAGGACGATGTCTACAGATTGTATAAGTAAAAACCATAAAAAAGAATAACAATGGCCGAGAAAAGGAGAGTAAAAAAACATAAACGGTGTTAACAGTTTTTCCTTTTTCGATTCTCTGAAACGCTCATATATCATTTTATTTGGAATTGAGTAACGTTAGTCGATGCAGCGGTAGATACTGGGGATTGGTTGAGGTGTACACTGTCTTCTAAGGACCGATGATGTCCGATAACATTAAAATTCTATTCATTTACCAAATCAAAAAAAAAATCTGAATTCTAGCTACCCTCAGTGCGCATGCGTGGTGATCGTCGGATGTTCTGATATTATCATTTATTTAGCAACAAGCAGCTAAGTACAAAGTGCATTCCTTGGATTGTTTGCTTAGAGGCTTGTTGTTGCTGTGTTGTTGCCATGGTTACCCTGGGCATGCTTCAGGTTCACGGGCGACGTCAGGTAGATCTATTTCACATCTACTATCACGTATTCCCTGGAAATGACAAACACGAGCACCACATCAATGTGTATTGTATGGGTGACATCTACTAACACGTATTCCCTGGAAATGACAAACACGAGCACCACATCAATGTGTATTGTATGGGTGACATCTACTATCACGTATTCCCTGGAAATGACAAACACGAGCACCACATCAATGTGTATTGTATGGGTGACATCTACTAACACGTATTCCCTGGAAATGACAAACACGAGCACCACATCAATGTGTATTGTATGGGTGACATCTACTAACACGTATTCCCTGGAAATGACAAACACGAGCACCACATCAATGTGTATTGTATGGGTGACATCTACTAACACGTATTCCCTGGAAATGACAAACACGAGCACCACATCAATGTGTATTGTATGGGTGACATCTACTAACACGTATTCCCTGGAAATGACAAACTCGTTTAGCAAAACAATTTCAATCCAAACACGAGCACCACATCAATGCGTATTGTATGGACTATAATTGACTGTCCGGGACTAGATTATGCGGCCTAGTTAGAAAAATATTCCATAATTGTTGTATTCAATACTGAGACGTTCGTTGTGCAGCATATAACTTGATATGCTCGTCAAAATACAAAAATAAACAAACTCTCAGCTATCAGGCATCACACCAAGAACTGCGCAACATGCGCTATTAAAAAACATTTCGCTAAATTTTCCATTCGACATAATTACGGGAAATGGAAAACCTAACAGACAAGTCATAGTTTTTATTACCTGTTTGTATAAGTCTTTACACGATTGGCGTCGAAACAAACTAAACAACGTCGCCTCAATTTGTGGCAGAATGGTGAACACGGTCATCACTACAAGAATTGTGACCACGAGAGATGTGAAATTCATTTTTGCAACTTGGGATGTTGAATAAGCAAGAATGGGAGTTGTTCGCACGGCGCTCTCTCAGACTGACAATGAACTTTGCTGTATTTACATTTTGTCAAGATGATTATATTAGATTTTACTACAGCTGCCATTACCATCAATATATTATGCCAGGATTATTGAAAACCAAACACACCAAAATAAAGCGATAAATAGATCAGAGTTTGACATGATAAAATAAAGTAAAACGGTGTAAAAAGCGAGTTCCAGTACAGTAGAGC